>VMDR010009027.1:0-34698 GCA_007922815.1 Macrotus californicus
GAGGCCCACAGACTTGAAGTAACTAGTTCTAAGTGACAAAGCCAGTAAGATAACGTCGGAAATCTGAGAGGTCCTTGGTGTCTGAGCTTAAAGCCAACTGGCCCTTCTGCCCTGTTTTCCAGCCACCAACTCCATAACTGGCCCTGATTTTTCCACGTTTGAAAATACCTCCTCATCATGGGGTTATATTGCTGAGCTCTGGGGTTTCAGTTCCCCAGGCATGGGTGCTGACCCCTCCCTTCGCCCAGCCCACATGCACACCCATGCACACTGCCAGATCCTTTGATCTTACAGGCATCTCTCTCTCATACTACTTCTCTCTTCTTCCCTTCTCTTTCCTCTTCCCTTGCTCTCTCCCTCCTTCCCCGATCTTTCCCTGGGCCGCCCAAACCCTTTCCCACACCCCTTTCTCTTCTGCAGGTGAAATCACCACCACCTCACTGCTCGACCGTGAGACCAAGGCTGAGTACATCCTCATTGTACGAGCAGTAGACGGGGGCGTGGGCCACAACCAGAAGACTGGCATTGCCACTGTGAGTGCCCACCCCTCCCATGCCCCCCGCTCCTCCCTTGCCCTCCAGGCAGCTGCTCCCCAGCCCACCTTCAGGCTGCACCTCTAGGCCTCTAGAGCACCTCATCCTGAGGCATGGGAGGCATTATGGGAGTGCAGTGCAGGTGGCAGCTACCAACTCACCGTCTGCCAAGGTCAGCCCTGGGGCCACCACAGCTATAGGAAGAAAGGCAATCCCACCTGGGACATGGGGTCCTTGGAGGAGCAAATATTTTTTCCTCTGCCCCCAAAAGGCCAGCTGGTCAGGCAGAAGAAGGCAGGAGACTCACAGGCCCCTCCCTACGGGCTCCTACAGGAGCAGGTGTTTCTGCCAGGAAGAGTGGCTCAGAGCAGGAAGCAGGGCCCCTGGAGGGTCCCTGGGGCTTGTCACCACCCCAGGCCTCACCTTGTGATGCTGAGAAACGATGCCTGGGTTGCCTTCCCATGAGCAAGTAGGACCCATGAAGGCCCAGCACCCCCATCCAAGGCCTTGTTACCCCAGCAAGGTGCCTTGGGGTGGGGAGCTAGAGGAAGGACGATTGAGGGTCCTGACTAGGCTCTGGCTGCAGAAGAGAATGGGGGAAGCCAGAGGCAATGAACCCCGCTGTGGGAAAGGAAGCAGGAAGGCAGGCAGAGAGGTCATTACAGTCGACCTTTACCTCGGTCCTTACTTGCTTTCTTTGGCTCTCCCTGGGGTCCCCTCTCCTGACCTCTCCCCGTTGCCCTCATCCTACCCACAGCATTTGCCCTGAGCCACTGCCCCAGCCTTGCCCGGCCCAGAGGCTGGGGTTGGTGTTGCCTGGCCAGAGACTTGGCAGAAAGTCCCCAGTACCTTATTCAGTCACGGGAGGCCCCTGCTAATAGGATTTAGAGCTCTATAAATTATTTACCTGATGACAGGTGAGTGGGGAAATTGCTTGGCTTATAGCTGAGACTGGGAAACTCAAGGGATTCAGACCCCCCTAAAGCCCCCCATGTTGTCAATCACCTTTAGTCAAGGCTGGGGGTGGGGGGAGCAGGTCCCAGGTCACAGGAAGGATTTCAGGGGTCGTCACATCTTTTCCTCTGCCCCCCTGACGGGATAGCACCTGAGCCCTCTGAAGGATCCTGGGTTCCTGCTGTCCTTTACAGCCTAGGCCCTCACCTGAGCCCCCCCCAGTGTGGGTGGAGTCTGTGGAATTAATACCCTGATGCTCCATAGGCATCTGAGTGCGTCCCCCTGGTGGGCACTGTCCTTGTGCAGCCCAGCTGCGTGCATCCCACAGCGCCCTTTATGGCTTCATAGGTCAATATCACCCTCCTGGACATCAACGACAATCACCCCACCTGGAAGGACGCCCCCTACTACATCAACCTGGTGGAGATGACCCCTCCAGACTCTGACGTGACCACGGTAAGTGGGTGGGGGGACGGTAGAGCTCCCAGTCTGCCCTTTCGAGGGGCGTCTGCCATTCCCACATGAGGTCTGTGGGCCTGCCCATGGGGGCAGACGGACTTCATGTTTCCCTCAGAGCCAAGTTCCAGAAGCTCTCTTGCACGGTGAGGGGTAGTCAGAGGTCAGGGGACAGCCCTCGTCTGGTCTTCAGCGACACTGGGCTTCAGACTTTGTCCAAGGGAGTGCAGGCATCTCAGGGGCAGTTCCAGGGGATCTAGGGCTGGTTCAGCTTGTAGCCACACTTGCCCTGAGAACCCAGGACTCTGGTGACACCCCCAGGAGAGCTCCTACCTCCTCTGGCGAGGCACAGGCCCCTCCCTCGAGGTGCACAAGCTTCAGCTCTGCCCTCAGCACCGTTCCTTCACTGCTTCATCACCGTAGCCACCCAGCAGGGGCTGAAGTTCGCCCGGGGGGTTCCTGGTGTGGGATGGTCCGGGTGTGCACAGACCCTGTGCACGCTGCATGTGTACGCATCCAAGTGCTGTGAGCAGGGGCGTGACTCGGGGTGGGGAGGGGGAGACGTGGCCCAAGCCTGGGAACATCTAGAATGGAGACCAGTGTCCTGAGGAAGCTGAGGAGAGTCAGGGATGAGCACCCCACTTTTGTGACCCCTTTTCCTTTTCCACCCCCGTACTTGTGCCCCATTTCGTCTCACCTGGGGAGGCTTATCCCCAGTGTCCCCCACCACAGCCACCCAGTCAGCCTATGACGGACAGGAACCTAGCAGCCCGTGGCGACCCCACTTGTTAAGTGTCGGAATGTGCCCGAGAGGGGCTGGGGTTTTCTTGTGAAGCCTGTCGTATCCGTGCAGCCATTGCACGTGGTGACGGACTCCTCGCTCCTGGTGTGCTACGGGAGACCCTGAGACTTAGAGTTTGAGGGGTTTGCCTGGGTCCCCGAGCCAGGACTCACACCCAGCCCTGTCTGCCTTTGGCACTATCTAGCCCCACAGCCCTCCTCTCTCTGCTGGCTCAGGGCTGCCCTGCAGTGGTCCAGGTCCTGAGAGCCTGGGGAGCTCAGGTGGGCTGGGGTGGGGGAAGGGACGGTAAGTCTCACATCCAGCCCTCCAGCAAGGTGGCTCTACCCTGCACTCAAGCAGTCTTGGGCTGGTGGTGCCTGGCCTCTCTTCCCCCACTCTTCATCAGCCACAGCCATAGTGACAAAGTCCACCTGAGTCTTGATGGGAGAGGATGACAACCTAGGCAGAAGGGGGGAGGGAGGGAGGGAGACAGACAGACAGAACCTTCACACCTGCCCTACCCTCTTTTCTATATGTTCAAAATCTGAATGGTTCTCAACTGGTGGGCAAGTCCCCCGCCCGAGATTCCAGTAGGGTAGGGGTGAGGAATCTGGAATAGATGGTTTTTCGAAGCCCTACTGGGGGAGGGGGATCCTTTCACCCCAGGGCCAGGTTAGGAAACCATCCCCCTGGGCAGGTTCCGAGCACTCCCTAGGACTCCAGATCTGGTGGACACTCTCTGCTGCCACCTCGTGGGAACTTGGGTTCTAGCCCTGGATAAACTAAGCCAGAGATCCCAAGAGCTGGGTTTGGTTTCCCACCTCAGAACACCTGAACTCTTACCTTTGCTTTATATTTCTGGGGAATTCTTCCCACAGGGAATTGAGAGGCAAGTGAGGGAGGTGTCCCTGGGAAAAAGTGGCTACGTGAGTGACTGGCCAGGGGCACCATTACTGAAGAGTCCACCTGCTGGACAAAACTAGTAGGTCTGCTGGGTTGGGACAGCACTTGGTATTGGGCTAGTCCCAGATCTGGTCCCCAGTGGCCTTGTCTGAGTCTCCAGCCTTTCCTCACATCCTTCTGAGCCATGAGCAGGCATAGACATGGGCCTGCTACCCAGTACCTCCTCACTCTCCGGGAAACCTCAACAAAGCCTCAGTGAGCACCTACTATGTGCCAGGCCCCCTGCTAGGCAGGCTCAGGAGTACAGGAAGCAAGATGTTTCCCCTTCTGCTCCGCCCTCAGGGACTTTCATGACCCTCTTCTGCTCAGACTCCCCACTGAGTCCCATCTCACCCCGTGTAAAAGCCAGAGTGCCTTTGAGACCTACCTGGCCAGCAAGATCTGCCCTAGCTCTGCCCCTGGGAGACGGACATGTGAGCCCACCCCTGGGCACAGACCAGATGTGCCCGGGCCTCCCCAGCTCAGGGCAGCCACGGGGTGGGGCCCGAGCTTGTCCGTGGCCCGTGACAGTGTTTGAAACCTGGGAAAGAATGCAGAGCCTCGGAGTTCAAAAGGAAAAGAGCAAAATCAGAATTAAAACTTACATTAAAACAGCTCCTAAATACAGGGTCTGGCACAAAGAATGCCCCTTTTTATTGCAAAGTCACAAGCATGTAATTCTGTAACATGACAATATCACACTCCACATATCACACCACGTGACGTTTTAGGTGAAATTTCCAAGTGGCCGTCCACCTCGAGTGAGGCACTCGCGAACCCCACCAGCCACACTCAGCGGCGTTGCTTCTGCCGGACCCTATATGTCACGGCAACTTGAGTAACTGTGAAATTTAGTATTTATAGAAATTGCATTACATCTGAGAGCAAGTTCCAGTCAGGCCTCGGTTCTCGAACGATCTGGCTCTTGACAAAGTTGTCCCCGGGGAACACGCCTTGGCTGTCTAACGAAGCTCCGGGTCTCACTCGCCCGACAGCGCTCCCTCGCCGGCCCCATGTGATCCATCGCGCAGGCGACAAACAGGAGATTCGGTGTTCGAACAGGTCACCTCTTGAACAGTTTTCCAGAATGAATTAAGTTCAAAACTGAGGTCCCACTGTATGGGTTAGATTTTCTAGAATCCCTGAGAGTTTTCCGGAATTCTCTGGAATTTCCAGTTGTGTGATGGTTGCCAGGAAACCAGAGGTCAAGGAGCCCGAACGTTAACTGAGTTTGTCAAAAGGAAATAATTTCAAAAGGAATAGTCACAAAATTCTTTCAGACTTTATAGCCATGAAGTACATGTGTGCCTACAAACGTGGGCGTGTTTTCATGCCTTTGAGGGGCCCCCTGCTAAGGCCCCACAATGGCCCTGGTGTGGGGGGTGGGGGCTGTTGCTGATGTGTGAGGGCAGAAGGCTGCAGTGCAGGGGACAGCTGGCCCGCAGGTGACATCAAGGAGGAGGTGATACTTGAAGAGAGGCTGACCCACCTCCTGACTCATCTCCACCACCCTTCTCACACCCGCCACACCCCTCGCACCCAACACTAACCTTTCAGTTTCTCAGCTCACCCAGCTCTTGCCCACCTCAGAGCCGCTGCACCCCACCACCTCACACACCGCCTTCCCCCCGCAGAGTGCTCTCCTTCCTCTACTCCACCAGCCCTGCCCTTTCCATGGCTGGCTCATTCTCCTCCCATCTCCCAGATTAAAATACCACCTCCACAGAGAGGCCCTCCCTGACTACCCTGCCTAACATAACTCTGGCCTTGTCCATACTGCTTCTTTCAGAGCTGGTCCCCAAACCTGTGTTTACGTGTTTGTTAGTTTCCTTGCTTCGGAAGAGGCAGTGTAGCCTAATGACTCAATGGGCAGCCTCTGGTACTTTAGACTCTAATCTTAGCTATACCTTAGCTTAGCTTCCCAGCTGTGTGACCTTGGGCAAGTTACTCAGCCTCGTGGTGCTCCAATCTTCCCATCTAGAAAACAGGGGCAGTTAGCCACCTGAAAGGGTTGTGGCTTGCGCTGAATGAGCCACTGGCACATGGCAAGCAGTTGGTAAAGGACAGCTGCCTCCCTTGCTGGAGTCACCTCACTCTTGTCCACTGTTGAGCCCCTGTTCCTAGCACAGCACCAGGCCATTGCAAGTATTCAAACACTTGTGAATGAAGGCAGCTGAAGGACTTACTCACTTTTCTCCCCCCAGTTCTGCCGGGTCCGGTTGGGTCTTCCTTATCAGAGGGAGACTAGGACATATGAGACGGGACTCTCCCAAGGGCCCCGTCAAGGGGGCACAGACCCTGGCCCTGGAGTCTGAGCTGGGGGCAATCCCGATGACTTTTCAGAGCCTGTGTGCAGGCGGGCGTGTGCCTGCGTTCAGGTGCACTCAGGGTCGGCCAGGCACGTGTGCACCGACGGTGTGCACCGCACAGGCGTGAACTTGCAGGGCGACTGTTCTCTGTTTGCAAGTGATGTTTTGGTCCCACTCTCCATCCTACCCCCTGCAGTCTGCTTCAAGGACCTGGCTGATGGGCATTGATTTAGAGCCTTTCAAAGCCCTCCAGCAAAATAAAGGAGAGGGGAGAGGGAGAGATTAGTCCCGTCAGGCCAGGAGAAAAATGACGAGAGCGTGAAATGGGAAATGAATGAGGGAGAGCAGTGAGAGTCCGCAATCGCCCAGCAGGGAGCCCGCGGGGTCACAGCCTGCTGCCCGCTCCTGTGCCCGGACGCTGCCACCTGGTGACCAGGGACTGGGCCTATGGGCCAGATACCAGCACCCACCCCCTGTGAGTAGCACTCAGAAGCAGCTGCCCTAGGTGCCCTCAGGGTGGAGGAAGGGAGAGGAGAAGCAGCCACCTCCCCCCACAAGAACTTATCCTGGAGCATTCAGCAACAGGCTGCTGACATGGAATTAGGCCATTTAGCTGCCCTGTACCCCAGTTTCCCCAACCGGAAAGATGGGGGTAAGAACTATCTGCCTCCTGCAGTTGGAGAGAAAACTGTTGCAGAAATGCAGGGCTTGCTGGTCTCCTCTATCCACCGGCAGGACGACTGCCTGAATAAAACCACACCCGGGTGCCTAAGAGCCCCGTCTCCTGTTGTCAGCACGGCAGTGACAGGGTCTCCCTTCAGCGGCTGGGCAGACCGAGGCAGCATGCCACGCATGGTGAGGGCTCCTCAGGGGAAGGCTGCCCCGCCCCCACCCGGCCCTGCCCTGCGGTGCAGCAGGCTGGGAAGGGAGCAGGGTCGCATCCCACTCTGAAGCAGAGAGGCCTGGGGTGGCCCAGGGTTCCATGCTGGCATCTGCCTCTCTCCCTGGCCTCCCGGGGCTCAGGGGCAGATGGGAGCCCTTGGCCAGAGTGGCCGATCTGTCTGTTCTGGTCTGGTGGCCCCAGAGACACCTCGGCTGGGGATTAAGCCAGAGGAGGAACAGATTCTGCTGCCAAAGCACAAAAGGCCCCACATCAAGTAAGATAAAGGAGCTGACGAGGCTGGGCTGTCATCGCCAAGTGTCCTGGAGTGAAAAACGGTGCTGTCCTGACGCAGCCCCAGGGACTGCAGCGGCCCCTACCCCCACTGATCTTGTCCCCTCCGGAGCCGCAGTGGGCCTCGTAGCACAAGGCTGGGGCAGGCTGAGGGGTGGGCGCCACAGCCTTCCTGGGACCCTCGGGGGCCTGCTGGATGGGCCCCAGGGCTGGTGCTGTGTGACCTTGAGTCTGGCCTGTGCCTCTCTCAGTTCTGCTTCCCCTCATGGGAGGCAGGTGGCTAGAGAGGGCGGGCCTGGGGAACTGGGAGGGAACAGGCTGTGGGGTTTGTGGCCCTGGGTTAGGAGGGCACTGAGGTCGACCCCTTCATGGGGTGAGGACACCAGTGGGGAACTAAGGCGGGGCTGGAAAGTTAAAGGGCCAGAGTGTCTGGGACCCCTATCCCGGGACCTCGCCCCCTGGGGACGGTGTTCCTCACCTCCAGGGGGGCTCAGCCAACTCCCTCCTCCAGCAGCCCCTCCCCCAGCTTTGTGACTCTCCCAAGTTGCTGGGACCCACCTCCAAACCGGGTGGCTTGTCCGTGGCTCCCTCCCCGTGGCCTGTCACCCTTGGTGTCACAGAGTCTGATTCTCTTCAAATCGCCTCATTATCAAAAGTTCCAAAGGAAGGAAGAGCGGGTTTGATGAGGAGGAACCCGGTTTCCAAAGTTCAGGGTTTCAGGTCCTTCCAAAAGCTCAGCCAGGGGTTTCCAGCCCTTCTCAGGCTCACCCTGAAGAATTCCGTGGTCATGGACCTCCTGGGGCTCCTGTCTCCCCAAAGCCCATGAACATGTTACCCCACATGTCTGGAAGGGAAGGACCCTGAGACATTCTGGCAGTGAGGGTCCCAGAGCCACTTCCTGGTTAGGGGACTTGGGGAGCCTTGCCGACCCTCACCTGTGAAATGGGCATAATTATGGGTACACACCCCATAGTTAATCCGTGGTATGTAGAGAAGCCTGGCATTTATGAGACACTGAGAGCCTCCAATAAGCTGGTATGTGCTACGTGCTGCTTTGAGATCTGAAGACTGAGGTTTAAGTGGGAAAAGGGACTTATCTAAGGTCAACACTGAGCAGATAAAGAGGCCAAGGATCCCAGGACTTCCACTGCTGATCCATCTTCTGACCCTTCTACCTGCCAACACCCATCAGACTCCCTGCTGCAGTCAGGAGGGAGCCCCGCTGCCTGGGTCTGAGTGGGGTGCCCAGGCCCAGCGTGTGAGCTCAGGCAACTCGGCAGGCGGCCTGGGCACAAAAACACCCTCCCTGGGTGGAGCTCAGAGAAGGGTCGATTCCCTCCCTTCGGGCAGGTGGTGGCCGTGGACCCAGACCTGGGGGAGAACGGCACCCTGGTGTACAGCATCCAGCCGCCCAACAAGTTCTACAGCATCAACAGCAGCACAGGCAAGATCCGCACCACCCACGTCATGCTGGACCGGGAGAACCCTGACCCCCACGAGGCAGAGCTCATGCGCAAGATCGTCATCTCTGTCACGGACTGTACGTGCCCCTCACAGCCCCACACACCTGGGCTGGGGCCCCTGACTCCACACTTGTCCTCTGGGGGCCTGGACCTGCTTAGGAGGGCTGTGTCTTGAAGACTAACAGTGAAGTAACATCCACTTCCCAGTTGCAACCTCCCCCAGAGCACCCTCGGGGTAGGGGTGGGGGGGCAAGGAGGTGGGGGGTGCGGGGCCCAGGCTGCTCCCTGGAGGGGCCCCTGGGGTGGAGGGGGGTCGCTGAGCCTACCCCTGTCACACTCGCCTTCTCCCTGGTCCTTTTTCTCCTGCATCCCTCTTTCCCTCTCCTTGTCCCCTCTCCCCGGTCCCCACAGGTGGCAGGCCCCCTCTGAGAGCGACCAGCAGTGCCACCGTGTTTGTCAACCTCTTGGACCTCAATGACAATGACCCCACCTTTCAAAACCTGCCCTTTGTGGCTGAGATACTTGAAGGCACCCCTGCAGGGGTCTCCGTCTACCAGGTGAGCATTTTTCTCCTGGCCGGAGACCCTGCTCCGTCTCCCTCAGCTCGCCCTGACCGGCCAGCAAGTGGGCAGCAGGCGCCTGGCCTCACGCTGCACGCTTTGCAGACACAAGTCAGGGGAGGCCAGCCCAGACCACCAGTCAGAACACAGCCTGTGCGCGGCTTGGAGGGCAGGTGTCCTGAGAGATGGTGACGGGAGGCTTCCTGGAGACTTGAGCTGGGTCTTGCAGGACTGGTGGATTTAGACAGGCAGAGGGAAAGCACCGCAGGAGACAGATAAAGGCAAAAGCAGAGGGAGGGAGGCCAAGAGAATTCTGGGAAGCCAAGTCCAAGTTTCTCAGGGCCTGATGACAGAGGTCTGGCCCCAAACCCTCAGTACCCTAAGCCGGTAGGTGGTTCTAGAACACAGAGGAGGTCAGGTGTGTGCAGCCCACGTGCCCTGCCTCCACGGGGCAGTCCCCTCTCCTGTGCTCTCCTGTAAACCCCAAGGTAGCTTCAACAATGGGTGGGATTCTCCCCATTTTTGCAGAAAACTTAAGAAATGTTCCCAAACCTCTGTGGCCCAAAGGGGTGGGGCCTAGTGTTGAACTCAGCGCCTCTGCCTCCTGCTCCATTACCCTCTGGTCAGGGAGGCCCTGAAGGTGCTGAGGCCCTTTTGGAAACATTGGCAGGCCCTCGCAATTAGGAACACGGGCTCTGGCATCTGAGCGATGTGGGTGCGGATCCCAGCTGTGCTGTCTGTGCGCTGGGTGACTCGGAGCATGTGGCTTAACCTCTCTGGGCCTAGGTTTCCTCACCTGTAATGTGGGGATCATCAAGTACCTACCTGGCTGTGTAGATGTAGCATAAAGCAACCTGGCACTTAGACCGCAGGAAATACGTGGTAGCTGATATGCGCGTTCTGTGTCTATCGTGAGAGTTTTTACCCACGAGGCAGGGTCTGGTGGCAAAGGGTTAGCCTGGTCCGATTCAGAGAAGACAGGATGTTTGTCAGGCCCACTGTGCCTCAGTTTCTCCACCTGTAAAAGGAGATTAATAGTGCTGTTCGACAGGTTCCAGGAAGCATTAAGTCTCTCCAGCAGAAGGTTCTCCCCAAACTCCCAGCACGGGGAGCCATGACATAGGGCACAGCAGCCAGCCCCTGAGGAGGGGTCCCCGAACAGGAGAGGTCGGTGTGAGAGCAAATGAGCCCCTAGTCCTGGCTCTCCGGGGACTCACAGACAGAGGAAGGAAGTGCCCCCCAGCACAACGTCTGAGCTCACAGAGGAACTGGCTCAGAAGCATGAGAAGGCACTGGTTGAAGGTTGGAGGAGCTGGGAGTGTTTAACTTGGAAACTGTCCTCAGATATAGGGCAAGGGCTCTGGCTTGAGCTGTGTGGTCTCCGGGTTCCCTCTACCACCCCAGCCAATAATGATTTCTGCTGGATGTGCAGAAGAACTTCCTCCAGGGACTAGAGCTGTGTGCAGAAAAATTAGAAAGAGTGAGCCCCCCATCCAGGAAAGCATTCAAGCTGAGTCTGGACACCCTCTTGTCCAGCTTGTTGGTATGAATTAGACCAGATGACCTTGACATTTCCTTGCAATCCTGAGTCTTGGCTTGATGCGAACCTCCTGTTTTAATCATCACACATGTTTTCAAATGTCTTGAATCTGCTTCCATAACATGTTCAACACATCAGAGAGGGTCTTCAGTCAGGATATCTCTCATCAGGGCTGGAGGTGCAGGTGGGAAAGTGCAGGAACTTGGGAGGAGGCTCGCCTGACACGGCCTCAGTGGCTTTTTAAAATTTTTGTTTATTGATTTCACTTCAAGAGAGAAAGGTGGGGGGGGGGGGAGAGAGAGAGGCATCGCTTCGTGGTCCCGTTTATTCATGCGTTCACGGTTGATTCTTAGACGTACCCTGACCGGGGATCGAACCCACAGCCTTGACATATTGGGGACAACGCTCTAACCATCTGAGCTTACTGACCAGGGCTTATCGGCTTTTTTAAAAAGGATTGAATCCTCAAGTGACTTCTAAACATGGATCCTTGCTGTCATCTTGTCCATGTCATTGTCTTACAAATCAAAACAAAGTGGAGGATGGGCTCTCTGTGGCTGTGCCCCACATGGCCGAGGAGATCTGAGCTGTGACGGCTGCCCCAGCCAGCGTCTTAGGGGCTGGAGGGTGAGGGGTGACCACCAACACAGCGCAGAGTTTTGAGGGCCTAGCCAGCTGGGGCAGATCCAGAGGGCTTCCTCACAAAGAAGGTGGGGTTCTGAAGGAGGAAAGTTGTGGGGGTCTGGACTCTTATTCTAAAACAGCTGCACCCCACCCTGGCACCACTCGGTGCATCGGGTGTCTTTCAGCTCTGAGATGCCCCCCCTGTAAGAGAACATCTGGCAGGGTGCGTGGGGGACAGTGGTCTGGCCTGAGGCCCTGCAGGACAGCAGGTGTGTCTGGCCAGAGCCAAGCCTAGGTCAGTGAGAAGGAGGGAAGTAGGGGGCACTTCTTGGGCACCGGCGTCAGTCCTGGTGCCCCCCTGCTCACGCGGCCCCTCCTCTCCCTCAGGTGGTGGCCATTGACCTGGACGAAGGCCTGAACGGGCTGGTGTCCTACCGCATGCAGGTGGGCATGCCCCGCATGGACTTCCTCATCAACAGCAGCAGCGGCGTCGTGATCACCACCGCAGAGCTGGACCGGGAGCGCATCCCCGAGTACCAGCTGCGGGTGGTGGCCACTGACGCGGGCACGCCCACCAAGAGCTCCACCAGCACGCTCACCATCCGAGGTGAGAAAGGCAAGGGGCCTCCCCCTGTGTGATGAACTCACGGGCATGGGCCTTGGGGCACTGCCGGGTGGGGTGGGGAGCCCCCGCGCACCCCTGTTCTCCACTGCCCAAGTGGGCACAGGCCATCTTGCTCACGTGGTGCCCTCCTCAACTGGAACCATTCGGCACAGTACAGCCTTCCCTGTCTCCACCAAGTCAAAAATGCCAGCGAGCCCTCTGCCCACCTGGACACTGCCTTCAGGGCCCCAGAGCCCAAGGGCAGTGACCTGGACCCACTGCCAAGGGTGCTTTCTTTAATCCCAGCTGCTGCAGAGAGGGCTCGAGCAGGGGCGGGGCCCTCAGGGTCTCAAACAGTCTGGGAAAGTGGCAGAGCCCTTTGTCCCCTTTGAAGGCCAGAGTTTTTATTTGGAGACACAAAGGGAGCTTCCCCTCAGGGTGCCTGGAATCTCAGCCAAAGACGTCACCCTGGGAGGAAGGCATCTGGGGTCCCCAGACTCCTCAAGGTCCCTCATCCCCCAGGCCCTCTCCATAATTCCCACTGTCTCCTCCCCATCAGGGCGAGGGGGTGGGGGGGCTACTGTTTCTCCTTCACTCTGGCTATATCTTTAATATTCAGAAAAAAAATGAGACATTGACAAGAATAACCCCCAGGAAATAAGTGCAAGGTGCAATGTGCAAGATGTGGCCTGCTCTCCAGGACAGGCCAGGCCCCTTCCTGGCTCCCGCTGGCCTTGGTGGGACAGGGGTGGTTAGCTCGGCATGGGCACAAACATCCACCCCCTCAGTCACCACCTGAGACGGTGAGGGCAAGAGAGAGCCGAGTGTTCTCTCTCCTGCTGGTGCACGGCTTGCCTTCTTGGCTCCTGGTGCCTGTCTCGGGACCCACCTCAGTGCCAGCAATTGACAGGGAGGATGCCCAGTCCTCTCAGAGAGGACCCCTCTCAGAGGCTTGTGCTCCAAGGCCAAGCGGAAGCCATCTCAGCACACGAGCCCTCCTTCCCCTGGCGAAGCACAAAGAACAGCCCAAGCGGCGTGGGGGATACTCACTATAAAGGGCCTCCCAAGCCCCAGCTCTACGTGCAGAGCTGACAAGACGAATCTTTCAGGGAAATGGCATTTTTTGAGGGGGAGGATCCTCAAAGGCAATTACTTTCACTGGGACCTCGTCACAAACTGGGGACAGGCCTCCCCAAGACCCCAACCCCACCACTCTCTTGCTGTGTGACTTTGAACAAGTCTCTCAACTCCCCTGAGCCTCTCCCTCCTCCTCTATGCAGTGTGTCTAGTAGTGGCTGCCTCGTGAGGCTGTTTCAAGGGGCATGTGTGGTACAGGAAGCATTTCGTGTGGGCTTGGCACATGGCAGGAGCCGAGGAGTGGTCACTCTCGTCAGCGTCACAGTTGCCACTGTCGGGCACACACTGGGGACGGTGGCGTGTTCTCCTCACTGGGACAGCACGAGCAGCAGCAAGCCCCCAGGGGAACAGGGACTGCAGGAGGGTGTAGGGTTCTGGTCTGCTCTGTCCTGCCCCCAGCCAGCAAGGGGGCCCTGGGCTCATGAGTGGGAAGTATGGCTCATAGGAAACCCATTTCCTATGGGTCTGTCGTGGGAGCCGCTGCCTTGGAGCTGGGTAGCCTGGCTCAGCAGCCAGGCCTAGCCCCGTGTGCTGACTCTGCCCACAGTGCTGGACGTGAACGACGAGACGCCCACCTTCTTCCCAACCGTGTACAACGTCTCCGTGTCCGAGGACGTGCCTCGGGATTTCCGCGTCGTCTGGCTGAACTGCACCGACAACGACGTGGGCCTCAACGCGGAGCTCAGCTACTTCATTACAAGTGCGGCCCTGCCTCCGCCCCTTCCAGCTGTGCGGGCTGCAGGGCTGGGCCCAGGGAGCGGGGGAGAGGCCCACGTTGGCCATCAGGTTTAGCCCCTGTTGTAGCCTCCCTGAGGATTTGCTCTTGGCTTTTCCCAAGGGCTTTGGAGCCCGGTCCCTCTGATCTGGCTCCCGAAGGGCCTCCTGAATCGGGTAGGGCTGAGGGGACTTACCAAGGGTCAGTCTAAAGGGAGGTGCAGCCAGCAACTCCTGGGATGAACCCTGCCCCCCACTCCACTCCATGTTAGGGTGACCAAGCAGACGGGAGGAATGTGGCCTCATCCTTCCCTGGGGACCCTTCACTTAGGAGGAGAATTCCCATCTGTTTAGAGGCAGATGGTTTAGATCTCTCTAAATGAGGTCGTTTCAGCTCAAAATGTCAAGTAGCTCCCACCTGAAGAGCTGTGCAAGAATATTAGGCCCTGCCCTAGTGCAGCAGGTGGAAGGGGCCGCGAACACTCATTGTGCCCTAGTCATTCCTGGGTCAGAGCAGCGTCCCAGCATCCTTCAGTCCGGCATCCCTGAGACGTGCTGGGGTGCGTGGGGTGGGGGATAGTTCTTCCACACTCCTGAGCCCTCCCTCGGCCCTTTTTCTGGCTCCGTCTTCCCTCTGTCCATGGCCAGCCTCCATAAAGTGGGCCGGCACCCTCAGGCCCACTCTTCCCAGCCCGGTCCTCACGACACCCTGGGAAAGGCTCCGTTGTGGAGACCCCCACATGGCACCAGCCTTGGTTCGGCCCCAGCACTACTGTGTCGTGGTCCCTCCCCCGTCCCCGGAGCCACAGTCCTTTGTAGATGGTGCTTCAGGCACTGAGGAGGCAGTACTAGCCACTCAAGAGCTGGGGGCTTTCCCCAGAGGCAAAATACGTCAGAACAGGGGTACGTGAACACATGGAGGAGGCCTCTGGGGTGACTGCTCAGGACCCTGAAGTGACCATTTCCTGCTCACCTGAGAGCCCCCCCAGCCCTGGAATTTTCGGATTTTAATTTCTCACGGTTTGCATGGAGCGGTGTCCAGTTCCCAGGCAGCCCAAATCCAGTGCAGTGGTGCCCTCTGCTGCCCAGAGTGCCACACTGCCCACCCACTAGCAGGGGAAGTCTTTACACTGTACTCAGGTGGTACTTTCCTGGCTCCAGTCGCTTCAGGAAAGAGACCTGCACACTTCCCACCTGTCCCGGAGCCCAGGGAGACTCAGGAGCACTGTCTCCTGTCCCCCTCTTTTCACTCTGTGGAGCCTGTGGGAGTCCCCACTCGGAGAACCCGAGATAAGGGACCTGGAGCAAGCTCAGCCAGCCCCAAGGACCTGAGCCACACATGACAGCCCAGCCCAGGCTAACTGCTCAGACACTCCTACAGGACAGGAAGGCTACAGACGGCGAAGGACAGGGGCTGGGGGTTAGACTGCTGTGTGGAGCCCTGTACCCCACGTAGGTGGCTATACCCCGGGGTGCCACACATCACTAAAGGGTCATCTTTCTTGTCTGTGAAATGGACACAGGGACAGTCCACATGTGGAACGGTCCACAGCACGTGCTCAGTGAATGTTAGCTAGACCCGTGATTTCAGGCACTTGCGCCCCCGCCTGAGCCCACACAGGCCACACCCTCATCAGAGCCCCCCAGAACCCTGTTCTCGGGCAGAGCTGAGTGGGCAGCAGGGCCTTTGGTTCCTGGACCACCTCTAGAGTATCCAGGCTCAGAAGCAGAGTCGGGCGCCACCTCCCCTTCCCTAGCCAGGAGCCCTGCTTCCCAACCGGAGCTGCAGCCTCTATTGCCCATAGGTGGAAACGTGGATGGGAAGTTCAGCGTCGGCTACCGTGATGCCGTTGTGAGGACAGTGGTGAGCCTGGACCGGGAGACCACAGCCTCGTACACCCTCGTCCTGGAGGCCATAGGTATGCACCAGCACCCCGCCCCCGCCCCCCACTACACAGCGGCTCTGGGCAGAGTTCACAGGAGGCGTCCTCCCAGGAGCCAGCTGGGCCTAACCCTGGGAACCAGGCCTTGAGCCAAAGGCCCTGCCCTGATGCCAGTGGGGGACAGGTGGCCCGGCATCTGACATATTACAGAGAACTTCCAGGCATGAGGCTCAGTGCCCAGGGCTGCATGCACGGCACTGAGACGGGGTGGCGGAAGTTCCATGGGAACCAAGTGAAAGACCAACATGCAGACAAATCACTGCGGAATCAGGCAAACAAGGCAGAAAGGGAGACAGGACGACCCAAAAGTAGCAGCACAAAGAGTGGTGGGAACATGGTGGGGGCAGAGGTGACCAAAGAAGGCTTCTTGGAGGAAGTGGCACAGGGAGTGCCTTCGGATGAGAACTTTTGGCCACAAGTTTTAAAATAACATACACTGACTTCGGGGACATGGGCGCACAGAACCAGCCCGCTGGACATAGATGGGGCTTCAGGTGCGACGATCTGGGGCCCAGGAGACGCCACCGAGCCTGTCTCTGCGTTGGCTGGTTCTGCCTCCTATATGTTGGCTTCGCCCTCTGTCTCACATGGAGACAAGTTACCGCTGCAGCCCCGGCCTTAGCCGTCCTGGGTTCAGGTGTGGCAGCACCTGTCTCTCCCCATCTCCCCAGCTGAAGCCCAAGATGGGCTCTGATCAGTCCCACCTGCCCCGTGGCCTGAACCTGAGCCCCTGGTCATGGTCAGTAGGGATGAGATGCGTTGGTGGCATAGGCCTGAATCACATACCTGTCCCCAGAGTTGGGGGGCGGTCAGACCCACCTGGAAGCCCAGGCCTCAGAGTCAGGAAGGTGGGTTCTTGGAGCAGGCTTCAGGACACGGCCTGACGTAAGAGCAGGATGGTGCTACGGGCAGAAGCGAGGCAGGCCCACCGCCACCTTAAAGGCCAAGTGTGGTTTTAGTACAAAGAGCAGCAGGGAGGGCATTTCAGGCAGAGGATCCAGCCCACACCAGGGCCTGCGGGTGGGGAAGAGCCGTGCGTGTGTCCTTCTGCTGCCCCGTGGTGGTGCCTATGTGGGGAAGGGAGACTGCGATCAGGTCGGGCCAGTGTGCAGAGGTGCAAATGTCGAGCTGGAAGCCCGGTCTCTGGTTTCCAGGCAGCAGGAGCCCCGAGGGCCCTGGACAGGAAGAAGGGTGTGGTGAGCCCTTGCCTCCCGGATGGCCCTGGTCCTCCCCGAGGCACCCCGTTCCATGTTCACAGGAGCTCTGGGTGCAAAGCGAATGTACTCCCTGTGCCTCACCCTTTCCAGCCGGCAGTCCCTCCCCAGCCTGCCCACTCCCACGGGCATCTTCCCTCTGCCCTGCTCTTTTCCCCCTGGGGCAGCCACCCCACCCCCTGGAGACCTGTCGTCCTCACTGAGTGAGCACCCAGGACAAGCACTGGCCAGCAGGAGTACAGGGCTCAGGGTCTGGCTTTCCATGGCCTGCCAGCTCCTGTGCCCAGCTGGGGCAAGTAAGCAGGACCCCAGGGTGGTGGGAGGCTGGTCTGGGAGAGGAGCTTAGGAGGACAGGATAGCTCAGGACAGGTGACTGCACCCCGGCGTGTGGCCAGCTGGCCTGGGGAAGAGGGGACAGAGTCACCACTGGTCCTCAGACAACTCTAGCTGCCCATACTCCTCCCTGGGGTGACGGTCCTTGCCTAGACATGCAGCGCTGGTCACAGCTCCTCTCTCCAGGGACGATGACCCAACAGCTGCCCCTCCCCACTCTGGGTGGGCCCTGCAGGGAGGGCACTGCAGGGGCAGAACCCCCACTATCTCACGCTTAAAAAGTCCAGCAGGGCCCACGGCCCTGAACGCAGCAAGCCCACAGGCTGAACCTGTCCCAGGAGCACGTTTGACCCACTTTGGGTCTCATAACGAATGACAGTTGTGAATGTTTACAAACCAGATTTTATTTAAATGCTTACATTCAGCTTCTCTTGAGAAGCCAGACTTAGTGTCACTGGGCCCACGCTCTGCCTCGCCATCATGGGCTGGAGCAGAGGACCGCGGCCCCGGCAGGCGGACCCGAGCAGGTGGGCGCCCAGGGACCTGACCCACCTGGTCCCGACAGCAGCTGGGCTTGTGACCCCGGTGCCCAAATCTGTTTCCTAGGCTGCTCGTGGCTCAAGAGAACAGAAATTCATCCTCTCCTGGCTCTGGAGGCCAGAAGTTAAATTAAGGTGTCACACTCCCTCCTAAGGCTCCAGGGAGACCCCCTCCTTGACTCTGCTGGTTCCTGGTGGTTCTAAGTGTTTCCGGCTTGTGGCTGCGGCACTCCAGTCTCTGCCTCCCACCTAATGTGGCCCTCTTCCCTTTGGCACCTCTCCCTCCACCTTTGTCTTGTAAGCACCCTTGTCATTTATGGCCCACCCGGTTATCCAGGATGTGTCACCCCAAGATCCTGAATTGATTGTATCTTTAAAGACCCTTTTCCCCAGTAAGTTTACTTCACAGATTCCCAGGGGTTTGATGTGGGTATATCTTTGGGGGGCGACCATCCAACCCACTTCATGCCTCTCTCAGTCCCCTCCTCTGTAAAATGGGGATAACAACACTAGAAGCGCCTACCTCACAGGCTGCTGGGCGACCGAGTGAGCTGGAATAGTGGCTGGGACCTACTGGCTATTGTTAGTGTTGTTCCTAATCTACAAAGGGGAAGAGCCGCCCTGTAAAGGCCACCATGGCTGGGGTGAGCGGGGCACGTGCCCAGGACCTCTCCCCTTCGGGCACCTGCTAACAGCTCGCCTCCGTCACTTCCCTCAGACAACGGCCCCGTAGGCAAGCGACGCACCGGCACTGCCACTGTGTTCGTCACTGTCCTGGACGTGAATGACAACCGGCCCATCTTTCTGCAGAGCAGCTACGAGGCCAGTGTCCCCGAGGACATCCCTGAGGGCCACAGCATCGTGCAGGTAGGGGGCCGTGGCCCCCTGGGGTGCCTGGTGGGCTGGGGGCAGGCAGGGCCACACTCAGACCTGAGCACACCAGCCCCAAGGCACCCTGGCGGGGACAGGGACATGGCATGGAAGCAGGGGAGTGTCCAGCTGCTGCTCCAAGAGTAGCCCGTGCAGTGGGGGAAGGGCACCCAGGCCCCCTCCTTCCTCCCGGGGAGAGTAGGAACCCAGGTTATGTAGTCAAGGTCAGGGCCCGGCCCCTCCTCAAAAAAGAAAAACAGAAAGAAGCCTTGGCCCCCTCTTCTCCCTTCCTCCCCCCAGCCCCTCCTTGTCCCCCACCCAGATGGGTCCTTCAGAGCCGGGAGGAGAGGGCGATGTCACATTTTCCCAGAAAGGCGCTGAGAGCCAGGGTCCAGCGAGGCCCAGAACAGAGCGGCTTTCACGGGGCCCTTGGCCGAAGCTTCCCTCTCGGGAAGTAAACAGGCACAAGAAGAAAGGGAGCAGGCTCGGCGGGAGGAAGGCGAGGACCTGAAAATGAGGCCTGGGCGCCCTCCCCCCGCGCCTCGGGGACTTCGTTGCTGGGTGGGGAGGGAGGGCAGGAATGAATTAGCCTCTTCATCAGCTGCAAGGGTTTCCAACCAGGGGGCAGAGCCAAACACGGCAAATCTGGGCCTGTCCGCTGGGGCGGGCTCTGGGCTTGGGAGGCTGGGAGTGGGATGGGAGCAGGGTACTGATTCCCAGAGGCACCAAGAGTCCAGAAAGCCATGAGTTTGCCAGGGCCTGGGGCTGGTTCCAGCAGGAGGAAGGGGGAGGTCCGCTCCCTGTGGGTCTCCACCCCTGGGGGCTTAGAGAGCCCCTGCCCCCAGCCTAATCCCCGCCACCCTGGCTCACTGAGGGTCTTCCAGGACCAGCCTGGGAACAACCTGGGGGTATGGCCAGTCCTTTGAGAGCCCCCCTCCCCTTCCCCAGCCTTTCCTTCTCCTTCAGGCCTCAGGGCAACCTAACCCACCCACCCCCACCCCTGCCTGTCTCCAGGAAGAGAACAGCTAGGGCCAAGCAGGGCGCCTGGCCAGGGGCTGACGTGGGTGACTGTCTGCAGGAGGAATTCCTCCTGGGATGTCTCAGGGAGGCCTGGGGGCGCAGGGAGGGGGACCCTGAAGAGGTAAACAGCTGGAAGGGAGGGCGGGTGACAGCCTATGGGGGAAGGCCTGCCCCACTCTCTAAGGAACTGGTTTCTATTACACAGCATGACTCAGACTGAAATCCTAGACCCCGCCAGTAACTAGGGGCAGCCCTCTTCTTCCCCTCGCTGAGGCAGGAATTCAGGCACTGGTGATTCTCCTGAAAGTACGTTTCTGTCCAAGCAGAACTCACCCTCTGACGTACTGACATGGAAGGAAGCTACAGGGGCCTCTCCGACAGGGCTGCTTGGAGAGAAGGCTTCTCTCTGGGGGCGTCTGAGGGAGGATTCCTCAGGCTTCGGGGTGCGGGGCCATACCCAGGCTAGGCCTCCCTTCGCTCAGTGAACAGAGCCCCCTAGGTCCGTGCCCCAGCTGGTGGGGTGGAGTGAGGGGCTGGACACAGTCTCCCAGGCTCGTAGGAGGGAGAAGACATGGATAGACAAGGCTGACCCACCCTGCCAAGGGGATGTGACCCCTGTCCTCCCTCCCAGAGATGCAAAGAGGAGGGGCGGTTCCAGGCAGGAGGTGACTTTCAGCTGGAGAGCAAAGAGGGCTTCACCGCGGGGGTGCCCTGGGAAGCGTAAGGCACAGCCCGGGGACAGGTAGTTCCGTTTGCCTGGTGTCCTGGGTCAAGATGAGGCTAAAGAGAGAGTTCAGAGCCGGTTCCCAGAAGCCACTGAACACCAGACTGAGGAGCTCTGACTTTACCCAGCCAGCACTAGGGAGCCAGTGACGGTTTTGGAGCCGAGGAGCAGTAAACTGGAACCCATTGCTGGAGAACACCTGGCTAGCTGCACTGTGGGTCATGGAGGCATGAGGGGGACAGCCCCATGGCCGAGCCCAGATGACCCTGGCCCGCAGCCAGACCCCTTCTGCCTCTTCTCCAAACGTGGGACCCAACCAAAGCATAGAGCCCTGGCTTTGTGAGGAAAGGTTAAGAGTTAGGGATTCTGAGAAGCCCACCCTCGATGGGATTGTTTTGACAGGCCAGTCAATGAAGCGTTCACCTAAAAGATAGAGCCTGAAGGTTGCATCACCTTCAGGGGCTGGCAGAGCCCCCTGCCATTCTGGCACAGCACCCAGCCTGGCTGCTGTAGGGAGCTCCCCAACCCATTCTCCCCCTTCCTGATCCATCCCGATGCACTGAAGGGGGACAGCCAAGATGGCGACCGAACAGTCAGCATCGAGAGCCTCACTTGCCCCTCCTCTCAGCAGGCACCCAGGTGTCTGATCTACCAAGAGGGTGCTGGCTGCCCCCAGGGATCACTAGGCGAATGCTGACAGGAAATCCGAGAGGAGTCCCTGGGTTCCCTTTAGACTTGAGCCCCGAGTTGGCCCGGAGGGCAGGACAGTACCTGGCCCCAGTGTGGGCTGCATTTTCACTTGGCTGGATGGAGGGAACCTTTGGCCCTTGGGCAACTCGTGCTGAAGCCCCAGCTGGGTTTGGCCCTGGAGGGCGAGCGTGGCTGCCGTTGGGAAGCAGGGCCCTTCTCCCTGGAGGTGGTCGGTACCCAGTTGCCAGAAAGGAGCCCTGGGGACCCCAGGCTGTACTCTCCAGAGCCTCGGGCCAGGGCTCCAGATAGCTGCAGGCTTTCCACAACTGGCCCAGCAGCCTTTCAGCAGGCAGCAGCTAGGGGTCTGCCGAGAGCAGGTGTTCCTGCAGGGCCTTCTCTGGGAAGGGTCGTGAGCCGGGGCACACAGGATGTCTGGGCTGCTGTCTTCCTGCAGCCTGTGATGCGAGGCTGTGTCCGAGGGAGGAGGGTCCGAGGGTAGCTCCGGGGTGGTGGGGCTGGCCTGTCACATCTTGGTAGATTCTGTGCAGTCCCAATCAGGGTTGTCATCATGGTCCGGCAGGGAGCGTCGAGGTGCAGGATGGCCACGACGAAAGCTGTGCAGGGAGCGGCGCAGGGAGCCCAGGCGCTTCCAGAGCCGGAGCTGGGGCTCGCCGGGGCTCCCCGGGTGGTGGGGCATGCACTCTCGGGCCTGGCAGCTTGGGTCCAACACGGCCGGTTTGCAAAGGGTCATGAACAGCAGACAGGAGGCCAGCAGGAGGAAGATGCAGGCCACGGCAATGAGCACGGGGAGGGGGTCCGCTGCCTCCACGGGGCTCCCCGGAGTGACAGGAGTCATGAAGGGGCTGGGGCCCCCTGTGCTCATGGCTCCTGCAACAGGAATGGGACAGAAGCTCAGAGGCATATCAGGGGACCCAGGCCTGCAGAGGGAACATGGGTGGGGGCTGGGCACTGCTAAACCAGCAGCAGAGAGCATGCCCAGGTTAGGACAGGGAGGCCCACAGAGGTGACAAGTCTACTGTCACACAGCAGAAAATTGATGGAGTTGGGCCCGAACTCAGGACCTCTTTCTACCCTATCCCCCTGCTCACCTGCAGCGGAGGAGCCGGAAAGGTAATGCCTTACGGCATTTCAAAATCAATTCTCATGAATTACAATAGTCTTAGAACCGAAAACCAGGATCCAAGACCAACTCCATCAATAACTTGCTCTGTGATGGGAATGAGTCACGGATTACAGGGTGCTGGAGCTGGCAGCGACCCCAGCAATTATCCGATGCCCGATGCCAAGGCTGCAAACGGGGGGCCCGCCAGCCCGTTTCGTTTGGTTCTTGCAGTATTTTTGTACATTTAAATCATGATTTTAAAACCACAAGCAAACAAAAAACAAGAGGTGTCATGTAAATATCTGAACGTCTGGCATCTCTTGCAATGCAGAATTTCGACATTGGCAACATGAGGCTAGTTGTATCTGGCACCTGGTGGCTGCAGCTGAGTGGCACCTGCCTCCTTCAGACAGGGCCCTGGCCCCCAGCTCCTCACGCTGCCCACTGCATACCTCACTGCATACCTCACGTCACCTGCCTGGTCCCAGGGGCATTCCTATTGGGGCTTCCCAAGACAGTCCAAGCTGCTCCCGTGACAAGGGAGGAACTGAGGCCAATGAGGGTAGGCCAAGCCCAAGGGCACACCTGTGAGCCAGAACCGGGCTTGCCGACTCCGGGCCCCACCCTCCTCTAGAGCTCCCTGAGCCGCTCTGAGAACAGGTGGAAAATAACCCACAGAGAACAACGGAGCTGACAAGGTGGGGCTCGAACCCCACACAACACCGGTCACCTGTTATCACTTAAGACCATCCCATTAGAGGGAGGAGGACAGATGGTCCTCGTAGATGAGGCTGAGCTTTTGGTCGACCACAAACAAAAACGCTTACAGAGCCAGGCTGGTGGATGACACAGGAGCCCAGAGGGCAGAGGGCAGTGGGCAGGCCTGCTGGGGATGCTGTCGAGGAGGTGCAGGGGCCACGGCCAGGCGATGGGACACCGTACTGCGGGCCCAGTGGAGTTGGCTCTTCCAGTTCCCCAAGAGAAGCCAGAAATCTGCATTTTTAGGCAAACTTTCCTGATGTTTAAATGTTGGCAACTAAGTCAAATTTGGTTGACATGAGAGTGGGGGGAGGGTTGGGGAAGGGAGGGAGAGAAAACACTGCAAAGACCAAATAAACGCGATTCCAAACGATTCGGAATGGATTTTAAAATATTTAAAACACTGCAGCCGGCCAAACAAAACATAAGCAGGCTACATCCAGCTTTGCAATCTGATTTCTACAAACACAGGCCAGGAACCCCCAAAGATGGTCCAGTAACAATCATTGATTTCTCTTTGGTCTCGGAGACTTTGGTGAGGCTGGGGTTAGTGGGGTCCCTTCTTTGACCAGCTTGCAGCCTCGTCCACCTCACAGTCACGTGTCTGCACCTGCACTCAGCAGGACCTGCTGCCGGAGTCCCTGTCGGCAGCCAGGAGGAAGTAGACAGGGGCCACCCTGCTTTCACCCTCCCGGCCTCCACCTCCAGCCCCCACCACAGGCACTCACCAACAGCCATAGGACCTAACTCTGGGCTCCCTGTGCCAGCCTCCTTCCTGCCCACAGCCTTGCCCTGTGCCTGGCAGACTAAAGGCATCCAGTGCACCCCACCCCACCTCCCACCACCACTCCTTCCAGCATTTCCAGGCAGAACAGGACCCCTCCCAGCTCCCAGCTGGAAACTGATGGCCGTCTAGCTGTCCAGGGCCTCCGCCTTGCAGGCATTGCCTGGAGCGTGCTCTGGCCAGGCAGCTATATGTGAGTTGGCCCTTCCTTGAATCTGAGAAGGGAGAGGGATGGGGTGTGCCCCCACCACCTCCCAGGGGAAGGAAACTGGCTGCCCCTCTATTCTGCCCTGAGCTGTGCTCAGCTGGGAGCGAGAAAAGGGCAGTCTGAGCGGGAGGAGTCTCCACCCTGCTAGTCCGACTGTTATTTCGGGGCCTTCGCGTGGGTCTGCAGCTTTATCAGGCCAGCAGAGCAGGTCCCAGCTCTACTCCTTGGGGAAGCACTTTAATAAAAAGATCCAAGAGGCTATAAGCATCTGAGTAATTCCCTTGGAAGCAAGAAATTCCAAAGTGCTTGAAAACAGCAAGCCACCCTCCCTGGAGCGCACATCAGGCCAGCTGCCAGGCCCCCTGATGCCCCCTGATGCCCCCTCGGACTAGCCAGGCCTGCTTGTTCTAGAAAGGGAGGCTTCCACCAGACCAAGGCTAGGAATGACCATAAGGGCAGGTGAAGTCTCTCCCACACTCCTGGAGTCCAGGGCACCCTGGCAGACCTGCTCTGAACAGAGCTCTGTGAGCTTAATCTAGAACCTTCTTTCTTGCCTCAGACTCCATAGGGCAGGGCCTGTGAGCAGAGCGCATCTTGCTGTGTGGTCTCGGGCTAGCCACTGCCCCTCATTAGGACTTCCACTCTCTACAAAAGCAGAGGGTTCCCCCAGGGCTGAGCACACCCCCACGTGACCCCCATGACCCCAGCAAGGGTCTGCCCCACTCTCCTCAGCAGGCCTTCTGCAGCCCCCCGAGCACTGACCTCAAAGCCAGCCCTCCGAGGTCCTGGGCTGAGTGGAAGTCTTCTCAGCTGTCCAAAGGAGACCCAAGGAGCCCCCGGTGCCACCTGTGACCCCAACCTGCCCTGTACTCTGCAGTGCTCAGTGTCTCCCAGTCAGCCAGGCTGGGCAGAGTGGGTCATGTCCCTTCCCTCTCCTGCCAGACCTGGCTTTGTCTGGAAGTTTGGGCTCTGCCTTGAGGGAGGGGACACCCCAGAGGGTAGGGATGGCAACTGGGTTGGGAGAAGGAGCGGGAAGCTGTGCGCCTGAGCCTTCCCAGGGCCTCACTCCAGTCTGTCTCCTTGGAGCCCTCCGGATGGGCAGAGGCACTGAGAGGACACAGGGGGAAGGTTTCCATGCCTCTGCAGCCCTGTGGCTCTTACCTTCCCCCACTGGACGTGTGAATGGTACCGTCTGCAGCAAGCGGGTCGCTATTCAGTGTCTGCCAGCCTCCAGGTTACTGGGGACAGGGGCTCCCCTCGGGGGAAGGGGTGAGAACAGGCAGAGAGATGGGCCTCGAGACCCCTCCTCCCCTCCCGAGTCCCTTTCCCCTTCCAGCCTTGTCCCTCAACTTCCCAGAAAAGTACTTTCCCTTTGAAGGTGGCTACAGAAGTGAGGGGTGAGAGGCATTTTCAGAAGGCAAAGAGATCACAGGACAGAAAGCCTAACATTGAGGGAAAGCCAGATCTGTGCTCCTTGCAGTTTGGGTGGGCCCCTGGAGCCCCTCCAGGTAATGGCTCTCTGTACACGGCACACCACCACACACAGCCAACTCACGCATCCTAACCCCCACCCGCACACCCCTGCACCCCACATACCCACACCACACCCACACACATGCACAAACATGCTCCTCCAACCTTCTTTCTTTCCAGAAACCAGAGCTTCCCTGGCAACAAGCTGCCTCCTTAGGAGCCTAAGTCGTAAGCAGCTTCTCCATCAAGGACCCCCAAGCTCCTAGAAATACGATTGGTCGGGGAGAGTTGTGGCTGCGCCCACGACCTGAGCCTGGGGCCTACCCCATATTTTGGAGCCTTAGTTGGGATATGCAGCTTCTTCCTCCTGTTCTTAGCCCTCGACCACAACAGAAGCCTTCTCTACACAGCCCCAAATGGATGGGAGCCTTCCGTGGACTGTCAAAGTCCATCAGATGACTGAGGAGTCATCTCATCCAGCCCCCTCTCCCTCAAATGATAAAACCAAGGTCCAGAGAGGTGTGGCCTGGCCAGGCTCACCCAGGCAAACAGCCACACAGCCCTCCACCCGCAGCGAGGTTCCTGGGAGCTCAAAAGGCCGAAGGAGGGGACTGTGGAGGCATGAGCCAACCTAGTCAAACCTGGGTCCGTCACCCACCTTCTCCTCGTCCTCCCCACGAACCTGGAGGGGACCAGAGAACAGAGCTGGCAGGCCCCTGCCATGGACAGGGCAGTCAGGAGACCTCGTGGGGGCTGAGAAAGCCAGATGTGCCTCCTTCCTATACCACACCCCAGCCCCTGTGGGAAACCACAGGGGTGGGCAGGACAGGCTGGGGGCAGTGTGCAGGGAAGGAGAGGGACCCCCAAAACATCTTCTCCCCTGGGGGTGGACTTCAAAGACTCACCTTATATTATCATTCCCCCTCAGCTGCAGGCCACAGACGCTGACGAGGGCGAGTTCGGGCGTGTGTGGTACCGCATCCTTCATGGTGAGTGGGCTGCCCTGGGGTGGCAGGGGCCGGCCCTGCCACCCCAGGCAGAGCTTCTCTAGGCTACCAGGGGTCTGGGAGGTAGAGCCAAGGAGGCCCCAAGTGCTGTTCACACAGGCGGGCCAGAGGGAGGAAGAGGGGACACTCTCTAAACATTTGCACCATGTCGGATGTCTTTTAAGTTTGGGTGCCACGCTTGATGGCTTTGCTCCTGAAGTTTTTCGTGTCCCCTGGTAGGACATCATCCTAACAGAGGGGGGCCTGGGGGACCAGGGCAGCCTTCAGCAGCAAACTCCCCGGAGACTGAGTGTCATTGGCCCAACATGTGTCATGTGCCCATCCCTTAACCAATCACTGTTGCCTTGGACACTAGGGCAGTGACCCCAGCTTCCCAAAATGAGTCACAAAGCACATGGACTGAGAGCAGAGGAGGGAAGATCCCCAGAGGAAAATTAAGTTGCTGTCACTACAAGACCTGGGGATGGACGCCAGACCAGCCCAACTAGGCCCACCAAATCCTGGCTTCCACCACCCAGAGAATTTGGACTGGCTCCTCTTTCTGTAGTGCCCAGATCTCTCTGAAATATTGAGTCCATTGAGACCTCTGGGTGTGGGGTGTCAGGGGTCCCCCAGGCTTCCCCTTCAGGAGGGTACAGAGTAAATTTCTATGCTCTCCCTCAAATCCAGCCAGGCTAGGGCAGCATGAGACAGAGGCCTGCTTGCCATTGTGGGCTTCAGCCAAGCTCCTGAGACCTCTGGGCAGGGCCAGCATTCTGCGGGCTGGGCCCCCCTTCTTTACCCCTATGATCCCCCAAGGATCCTGTTCCAGGACAGAGCCCATGTATCTCACCTGTCTCTCCACACAGGTAACCATGGCAACAACTTCCGGATCCACGTCAGCAGCGGGCTCCTGATGCGAGGCCCCCGGCCCTTGGACCGGGAGCAGGACTCGTCCCACGTACTGATGGTGGAGGCCTATAACCATGACCTGGGCCCCATGCGGAGCTCCGTCAGGGTGAGGCCAGGGGCGGACTGGGGTGGCTGTTGGGTGGCCAGTCACCAGGTCGTGAAGCCCCACATCCCCTTCTGTGCTGACCTCAGGGCTGGGCCACGGCCATAGCTGGACTGGGTCTCCCAGTGGGGGCCCAGCAGGGCAAGGCTGCCACTGATTTAGGTTCTGAATGACTCCTGGGGCTCGGGGTGCTGGCCTGGGGTCTGGGATATGCCACTGTGCTCTGAGTCCCAGCTCCTGCAGATGGGGAAGGGGGGTCAGTGATTGGATCAATGAGGCATCCTTACCATACCGACCCCTGTACCCACACGGCTCTCTGGGGCGAGCCAAGGGATCTCACACCTGTGGTCTGAGAGATGCACGTGTCACCCACTTCATTTTAGAAATGAGGAAGCTGAGAAAAGTCATTAGTGGTGGCTCTTGGAGCCCAGGGTTTTCGAGTCCAAGTTCAGTGCTCTTTCCACTGAAAATGTTTCCCAAATATCCCAGCTGCCCCTTCAAATGTATTCTTTTCTGCCCACCCTCACCTTGGGCCTCTCTCGTGGGCAGGTCAAATGAGATCAGTGTTCATCTTCCTGAAGAGTCAAAAATAGTCACAAACATTCCCGCTGGCGGGGCCGAGTTACGCCCTGCCCTGCCCAGCGGCAGGGAGGCGACTGAAACGACCTCTCGAGGTCGCCCTCCCCTCCCCCCACTGCACACTCAGCAGCTCACCAAGGCCTCCCCTAAACCAGGTGGAAAGTGAGTCAGACCCCAGAGGTGAAGAGTAGGAGGGAGATGGGAAAAGTCAGGTGGAGGGACTTTTACCCAAAACTGAGTGAGGCAGAATTGCCTCTTCTTATCGGCCCCATCTCCACCTGCTGTTTCCCCCAGGCTGGAAACAATGAGCAGAGGCCTGCCTAGGGTCACCGTCACACACACAGGGGAGCAGGTGACTCAGCCTCTGCAGCTAAAACCCTGCCCCAGGCAGAGACGGGAAAGGAAGCCTGGGTCCTCAGGGCCACCCCTCCAGGTGAGAGCTGCACAGGCAGAGATGGCTGCGTAGGGCACACCCCTTGGGTTTTTACACCTTGGGGCTGCTTGGAACAATTCTAGAGCCCTGGTGACCGAGGGTAAAACACAGTTACCTGAATGCTCACACGGTCACGCTCATCTGCATGACTGTGAATTGCTTATTCATACGATCAACACACTCACATCAGAGCCTGCTCTTTGTGGGGCCAACCTCAGGCCACAGACTGACTGATGTCAGCATCCCTTTGATTGGCTCCCAGGGCCTCAAGCTGCCTACCCATAGCCCTCCTTGAGGCCCCCTCACTCCTCACCCTCCCAGAAGCAGATGAGCACCTCTCTCCAAGACCTGGTCCTGTCAGTGTCTCAGCATTGTGGCTGCGAGCCTTTTAAAGCCACAAATCTTCTTAAACAAAATGGTATGCAGCGCCTGAAGGCACAGTGTAAAACAGATCAAAGCCAGGCCCACGGGTCGGTGAGGGGGCAGGATACTCAGAGCCGCACCTGCTGGGCCACCCTCCTGTTGCTCCACCCCCCCAGGAACCCTGAGGACTAATAAACCCTCACATACTCCTTAGTCTGTGCCAGGCACGTTTCTGAGTACTTCATGTACTTGACCTCGTTTAACCTTCATAACAGCCCTCTGAAGTAAACACTGTTATTATGCCCATTGTAGAGGTGGGGAGATTAAGGCAAAAAAGAGATCAGCCAATGTGTTCGGGGTCACAGAGCAGAAAAGGTAGGGCCGGTCTTCACTCCAGGCAGTCAGCCCGGGCCTGTTTTCATGACCATCACCCTAGGCTGCCTCACACAAGGCTCTTCAGAGTTCAGAGATCCCTGCTGCCTGAGCCCCAGGAGTCATTTTTAAGGTGGGAATTTGGGAGCTGGCCCCTGGGGTGGGGGCTGGATGACCCTTGTAGCATGTAGCCCCCACACCCCGAGCCCCGGGGAAGCTGAGACCTTTCTGAAGACAATGTGGGGACCTCAGTTCTGCCCTGGGTTCATTTCCCAGCAGCTGCTGAGATGGTTTTCAGGGACCGCCCATAGTTTCCCATTCCCACTTCTTAGACCAGGGACAGCCCAGGTGGAAGGGCCAGAGAGCACAGAGTCAATAGTCCTCGCAGAGAGCGAGGATGCCCATGCATGTCGCAGGTGCGCACCTGCACACGGGAGTGCGCGCACGTTTTCCATCCTGTCCCTGTTGGAGGGCGCAGCACTGGACAGAAAGTAGGGCTGGTCCCCCAGGGAGCCTAGTAGCTCGGTAGCCGAGCCCTCCTGTTCAGTGAGAATGTGACAGACCTGTGTGTTTCCTGTACATCTGTGTGTCTCAGGTTTGCAAACCACACACCATTCTGCCCCCTGTCTCTGCTGCTAAAAACAAGGCTGAAACCTACAGGAGGAGAGCGGCACGCAGCCAGCCTCGTGGAGGCTGGGCCACACCCAGGCTCTGTGCCCCCTCCCTCTGCTTTTTACATTTTGTCAGACTAGCCCTGTTTTTCCCCCTGAACCCTTGGACTTGGCTATTTGGACAAGCCGACTCAGGAAGGGGAAGGCTCACCATTTTGAAAGATGGACAGTTAGTTTCTGTTTTTGGAAAGTGAGTTCCCGAAATTCATCCATGCAAATTCCCCCCAACACCCACCCCACCCAAGATCTCCCCAGCCAAATTCTTGGGGAAGCCAAAAGTAGGAGGCTCCGGCTTGTGAACAGCTGTGCTCTGGGGCGGGCACTCCAGTTTGCATAGTGGGTTCTGGGTGTCTGGACCCAAAAATATGATGACACAGCAAGGCTACAGGAAGCCCTGGAGCAGGGGAGCAGAGAAACCTTGATCCCCATGTGCCTCTCCTTCCCCTCCCTCCGCCACCCCACCCACCCCCAAGCTCTCTACCCATCAGGCCACCATTTCTGCTCACACCAAAAAAAGCCCCTTGGCTTCTCTCCAGCTGATTCCCAGCTAAACCCAGAACAGAAGCCAGGGCTGGTCCCAGTGGCTGCTGTCAGTCAGGAACCAATATCCACGTTCTTGCACAGCCTGTGCCTCAGCCCCACCAGCCCCGCCGGCAGTGCTATGGCCGCATGTGAAGTCTGCGCGGCACATTACTGCCAGCCCCGGGTGCTCCCTCTCCCTCTGCCGGTGCATTTGCTAGCCCCGGCTCTGACAGGCTGGAAGGAAGGCATCTCTCCTGTCCTGTCCAGCTTACCCCCAATGCAGTGTGAAGAGTAGTGCAGTGGTGTTGGTAGGCTGGGAACCAGAAGGACCCACCCTCCCTTTCCAACCCTCTCACTTTCTGTGAGGCCTTGGGCAGGTCCCTCCCCACCTCTGGGCCTCTGTTTCCCCAAGTGGGAAAACAGGCAGGAGCCCTGGGCCTCCCTACAGTGCCTTGAGCAACAACACTGTTGATTCTCTGTGGCTCTGACTCCCCTCCCCACCACATTTGTTCTTCTGAACAAAGCACTAGTCCTGCCCATAGCTGGGCCACACCCTCCCCAAGCTCCTGTGTGTAGGGGGGCAGGGGCAGGTGCAGGGGCAAAAAGGAGGGGGAGGGCGGTGCTGATCTCTAGCCACAAGCATCTCTCCTCAAACATCTTTAAAATGGTTTTATTTTTGTCATGCAAGATGCACATGGTCATTAAAGAGAAATTAAAAAATGCAGATAAGCAGTGATGGAAATTATGCATAATTCTGCAATTCAGAAACAGCCACTGCCTCGGGCCAGGTCCCCAGAAGCAAATCCTCATACAAGGATGGGTGTGAAAGTGATGAATAGGAAGTGTTCCCAGGAGCAACTGGAAAGGCCCCTGGGACCAGCAAGGAAAGGCAGCCAGCAAGCTGGCGCAGAAGGTACTTAGACTCAGTCCCACAGAGAAGTCAAGAGAGTCACCTCGGCTGCCCCAGTCGGGCTCAGGGAGCTGGGGAATCTCTACCACTCGCCCATCAGTCTGTGGCCAAGGGCGGCACCTGAGTATGTGATGCCCAGGCACTTCTGGCGCTCTGGGCATGTGGGTCCCGGCAGCCCAAGTAGGTGCCCGAGGATCTGCAGGGGTCTGAGCAATGACACCCTGTGCCCCAGTCGTGATTTACGTTTTTGTGTCTGTTCTCCCAGACACATTTTGGTGTTTGAATGGGGTCACTTTGAACCTTCTCAAGCACTTTGGCAGGGCCTAGCTCATTTTTTCTTCATAACAGCCCTAGGAGCGACATGGGGTATGAATTATTATACCGATAATTGCTGTTTCATAACAGAAATTCGATGGCCCACAACATTCACTAATTAGTCACAGGTTCCCACAGGGTTAGTCGCAGAATCAAAAGCAAGGTAAGTTTCATTCCTTAACAAATGACGCTTGAGCACCTGCCACGTGCCGTGTACTGTGCAAGGTGAGGGGGACACGGTAAGCAGCCAGACAGCCCACAGGCCCTCTTCTGCCCGCTCACAGGGGGCCCAGGCCCAGGGTCCCAGCTCCGGGCTCTCCTGGCCTCCCCCAGCCTGACCCCCACCTCTGGCCCGCCCCCACAGGTGATCGTGTACGTGGAGGACGTCAATGACGAGGCCCCGGTGTTCACCCAGCAGCAGTACAGCCGCCTGGCCCTCCGGGAGACCGCGGGCATTGGCACTTCCGTCATTGTCGTCAAAGCCACAGACCGAGACACTGGTGAGGCCAGCAGGGGAGTCTCGTTCCCAGAGTGACCCTCCCCAGCTAAATCCCTCCTGCTCCTAGAGGCCGGGCATCCTCAGGGCCCCTCAGACTCCGCCTTTCAGCTGCTCCGAGGCCAGGGAATGGCTCCTGGGACAGCCTTGGTGGCATCCTCACCAGATACCCAGGACTAGGAGGGCTGGAGTCAGGGGGAGTTGTCTCAATCTCTCCCTGGAGAGAGGAGATGTCACAAGTTTGGGAAGTCCAGATCTGTCATCACAGGACCCGGCAGCTCCCAGCTGGCCTTTGGCAAGGGGCTGGGCCAAGCCGGGCCGGACTAGGAGAGGTAAAGGATATGTCAGAAAGCTGGTTGAGGCCTGCACCGCCAGCCAGCCTCGGCTCCGGGCCCGGCACACAGGCTTTCACGGGCACTGTGCCCCATTCTGCAGGGCAGTGGTCTGCCCTGAAGGGGCCCTGGGTCTCGCTGAGGGCCTCGAGCCCCAGAAGTAGCCACAGTGAACAGTGCAAAATGAAGGAGAAGGTGGCCAGATCACTGTGGCCCTCTTCATGAGACCTGGCTGTCGGAGCCAGAGATACAGCCAGAGAGGAGCTCTTTCCCGGGGGTCTGCTTCTTCTGCCCCCAGCAGCTCTGTGAGCTGCTCCGACTTTGCCAGTTCCTGGGCTTCCTTGTTGTCAGCTGTGCCGGTGGCTCCCAGCCCAGTGCCTGTGAGCATCCCCAGCCAACCTGGGGCACAGGATGGGGTAGAAAGAGAAATAGGTCTGAGCACTCTCAGGTGAATTTCTCTCCCATTCATACAGTTCCGGTCACATGCCTCACTGTGGCCCAGGGGTTCGTGACCTTTTCTGGGTTGGGAGTTCCTTCAAGAAACAAGTAAAAGCTATGGATCCCTCCTCAGAAAAATGCACATCAATTCAGAGTTTTGCAAAATAATTTCAAGGAAGGCTGGGACTTCCTAGGTGGTCTAATGCCCATTCCCCTGTAAGCCTATGGACTTGGGCTAAGGAGTTCCACCTCTGGCTCCTGGGCTCCTGGCTGAAGGGTGTACTCTAAGACCCAGGCATTTGGGGTGAAGGAGTTTGGGAAATGGGAGGTGACTCTGGCACTGGAAACCTGTGGCTGGAGGGACCAAATGAAGACTTGACCACCTCTGAGGATACTGCCCTGGCTAGTCAAACACTTTCTAAATCAACACCCTCACTACAAGAGATCCCTTTCCCCGCCCCCAACTCTCTGTCCAAATACCCAAGGGAGGTGCTTGAGCTTAAATGCTAACGCTCCAACAGCAAAACCGCTCTGGCATATCTTTTGTGCCCAGACCAGGCCCCGCAGGGGGTCAACAGTGTGCGCTGGGCCTTGCCATCCAGAGACCGCAACCCTGTCCTCTGTGGCATCCCTAAGGACAGTTCAGGCCACAGATGGGGAGCAGTGCATGCTGGGTAGGCCAGGCACGGCCCCTCGCCCTGTCCCTCAGGGACAGCATGGGGGGTGCCATGGACCCCTTGGGAAGCCACAGGGAAGCCCACCTTCACCTGGGACTGCACAACCTCTTGTGTCCTCCTGCAGGGGACGGCGGCCTGGTCAATTACCGCATCCTGTCAGGCGCAGAGGGGAAGTTCGAGATTGACGAGAGCACGGGGCTTATCATCACTGTGGATTACCTGGACTACGAGACCAAGACCAGCTACCTGATGAACGTGTCCGCCACCGATCAGGCACCGCCCTTCAACCAGGGCTTCTGCAGCGTCTACGTCACTCTGCTCAATGAGCTGGACGAGGACGTGCAGTTCTCCAACGCCTCCTACGAGGCGGCCATCTTGGAGAACCTGGCCCTGGGCACTGAGATCGTGCGGGTCCAGGCCTACTCCATTGACAACATCAACCAGATCACCTACCGCTTCGACGCCCACACCAGCGCCCAGGCCAAAGCCCTCTTCAAGATAGACGCCTACACGGTGAGGGAGGCTGGGCCGGGCACAGCAAGGGGCTCCCTGTGAGCAGGGAGCTCAACCCTTTTAAAGCTAACCAACATTGTTTTTTAAATAGATTTTATTGATCATGCTATTACAGTTGTCCCATTTTCCCCCTTTAATCCCCTCTGCCCTGCACAGCCCCTCCCACCCACATCCCTGCCCCACTTTAGTTCGTGTCCATGGGTCGTACATATAAGTTCTTTGGCTTCTGCATTTCCTATACTATTCTTAACCTCCCCCTATCTATCTTCTACCTACCATTTATGCTTCTTATTCCCTGTACCTTTTCCCCCTCTCTCCCCACCCATTCCCCTGATGATAACCCTCCATGTGATCTCCATTTCTGTGATTGTTCCTGTTGTTTGCTTAGTTTGTTTGGGGTTTTTTTTGTTTGTTTGTTTTTTAGGTTTGGTTGTTAATAGCTGTGAGTTTGTTGTCATTTTACTGTTCATATTTTTTATCTTCTTTTTCTTATATAAGTCCCTTTAACATTTCATATAAGGGCTTGGTGATGATGAACGCCTTTAACTTGACCTTATCTGGGAAGCACTTGATCTGCCCTTCCATTCTAAATGATAGCTTTGCTG
>VMDR010009028.1:0-34630 GCA_007922815.1 Macrotus californicus
GCTTATTCATAGCAAACATTTATTGTTCACTTGCCATCAGGAAGACAGATGTGGAGCAAGCATGCCTTCACTTCCCATAAGACACATGGCAGACAGTGCTAGTCAATCAGGCATTTTCCCATTGCACCTGGACAAAAGAGTACCTTGCTCAAAATTGTATTCCAGGTAATCACTACCAATCAATAGGAATTGGCCTATGAAATAAAACCAATCTGCTACTCCTAATTAACTGCACATTGGAGACATTAGATCCTGAAGGTATCAAGATGAATAAAAATAAGATGTTTAATTTACCTTCGAGCAACAGCTGGGTAGCTCGATACATGGTATCTAGTTACGAATATAGATTTTGAGGGAGGGGGTTGTGGTAGTCAGAGTAAGCTGAACCGAGGAGGTGACATTTACACAACAAACAGTGGGAAGGGAGAAGTAGGACAGTCCAGACAGACAGAGCAGCACAATCAAAGACATGTGCAGGTGAACGTGCATGGCGGGTTGGGGGGTGTCCATGGGTGATGGATTGTAGCTTGCAAAAGGGAGGTGGGAAATGTACTGAAGCTTATCCCTGGAGGGCCTAAGAGATGGAATGTTAATCAGAAGAGAATGTTGATCATTGAGGAGACAGTTGAAACTTTCCGAATATACTTTGCTTTGTGATAAACTTTCTGCACTGGATATAAATGTTGTATTTCACCTTAGCCCAATGAGACCTTTGCCTGTGGCCAGCACCCTCCAAGCACTGGGTTTGAGAGTCAGCCAGTAGCTAGGGTCTAGGGGTGAATTCCTGCCTCGTTCCCTGACCCAAGATCCACCCCAGCCAACTGGAATGGAAACCATACCATGGGCAGAAAGGAAGTGTGTTGCTACCTTCTGTAGAACTTGGAATTTGCTTTTTTGTGAATAAAACAGACTTATGAAATGGTGGCTTGTTACAGGTGGACTATCAGGAATAGTCAGGTGCTGCAGGTAGTTATATATTAATGTTAAATAAGCTTCTCTAGGCTGCCCTGGAAATTTAACCTTTATAACATTGTTTCTGTCTGGAAGTGTACATGGTTTCCAAATGAGTAACTTGAAAGTGAATTTGGAGCACAGTCTGATCAGAAGTGGGATGCGGCCTGAGTTTTTATGGGTCTCCGGGTCCCTTTGGATTCACATGCAGTGTTATTCTTGTCCCTGACCCCAAGATGCAAATATTAATAGATGTCTAAGTGACACCTTTTCAGTAAGGAGCTGAAAGTACTTTTTGAAGAGACATGCTCTTCCGTCTCTGATACCTCTGCCTGGATGGTGGAAAGGTCTGAGCCTGGGAGTTAGGAGCCATGAGTTCTGGTCTTGCAGCTGCCATACATTAGCTTTAAGCCTGTGAGCGAGGGTGAGTGACTGTACAACACCTCTGAGGTCCTTCCATTGCCAACAATCTGTGATTTATGGCTTTAAGGCAACTAGATCACAGATGATGAGGTAAACTTTCCATTGCTCCTTTTTCTGGTCAAAATACAATGAGCATAGTCCAAGCACTTTATTAGGATGTCTTTATTTTTATGACTTTTCCACCACATGCATTGCTTTCTTTATTTGGCGTGGGTTTTGGGGACATCAACTTGGCTATTACATCCACAAATGCTCTTCACAACAGGGAAGAGAGGATGTGGGAGCCAGAAGCTTTGAAAGGTCTATATAACTTACAGTTCTGCTGGGATTTTGATTCGATGAACCTGTTTCACTTTAATAAATTACTGGGGCTTCTCTTACCCTTGAGTCTTTTCTGGTGTCTTTGTTCCAAAACTGGCCAAAGAATGTGTTCAAAGTTGGCCATGTCCCTGTTTTGAAGGTGAAAGATTGCTGGGTGTCACCCTGAAAAAGCGACCTCTCCTGTTAGATGTTTCTGTGGTCCCAAGCCCACTGTGAGCTTTGCCTTTCACTTGGCAAAGAGAGTCATTGTTTGATAAGCTATTTCTAGCCCAGAACAGCTGTTCACAGCTTAGGTTCAGTGAATGCCATCACATTGCAGACTCAGTCCCAATACCCCCAGAGAAATTACAATGACCCAAGTGAGTGGCTGTGATGAGTGAACAGAGTGACCATTTATCCAAAGTCTCAGAGAAGTCACCCATTGAATATTTAATTATACTCACTTCTCTTAGCTGGTCTAATGCAGGCTCTTATATCCAAAGCCCAAAGGAGAACCTAAAACGCTCTAGGTTCCTGCCCTGGTCTTTCATTAGCAAAATCAAGGGATCAGATGGTAACAGTGAGATAATAATAACAACAATAGTAGCAACTTTCATTTATTTGGTCCTATGTGTTAGGTAATATGCTAGATACTTAACAAAACTAGTATTTAACTACTCACCTACTCCTCTTTACAGATGAGGGAAAAGAAATTGTGTAATTTGCCAAAGGACTTGATAGTTAAGAAAATAACAGACCTGGAATTTAAACCCAGGTGCCCCTGGAGAAAAGGCTCATCTTATTGCACTGTGGTTCACGGGTTAAAATTCTGACGCAGACACATGGATGTGGTCATGTGCACCTGTGCTGACTCCACCTACATGTCCTTGCTAAGGTTCTTTAAGAGCCTGTCCTTACTCTGCTGAAATAATCGCCACCTCTCCAGCCTGCTGCCACCTGCATAAAGACAGAACTTCTTCCTTTGGTCTTTCCTCTGTGTTTCTGGGAATATCCAAATGCGGCAGCGGGAGTCACAACACATCACTCACACTACCACTTGCCCTTCTGTTCCTCTCTGCTGTCTTTTGATCAGTTCTGGGATGCGGTCTATAATTTGGCTGACCTGCCAAAGTTCCCAGGTGGTGTTTAACCCACCTGTGTGTGACCTCTAGCAGATGCTGAGTCATCCATGCTCCTTTCCTCTGTGGCGCATGGGGTCCCTTGTTGTCTTTGCTTACCCCAGGCCTCCCTCCGCCTAGAAGGGAGAGTACTCTACCTTCTGTGTCTGGGTCTCTCGTGTGTTTCATTTCACCTGTGTGTGAAGGGGTGGGAAGGCGCAGCACCTTACCTGGCTGACTCTGGTGTTACCGTTCTTTCTGTTTCTCTATACAGTCCTCCCATCCAGGGCGCATAGGCACCCAGGGCAGGATCAGAATGGTTCATGGAGTAGCTGCCTTGCTCAGTCAACGGGGCCAAGGCTCCTTCCTCAGTTAAAGGAAAGCTTTCCCCCCGAGGCCCTGGTCCTTCCCTGTAACTTGTGTACGAGTCTATATATGAAGCCACGCATAGGCTTCTGGGCCCATAGAAACCAGGAAACACAGCTAGAGGGAGTGAGGTGGTATTTCCTAACCACACTGGGTGTCCAGGTCTCAGGAGAGAAAGTCAGGGAAGGCATGTGTCTGGGCTGGATGATATGTTGAGCTATCTATCTGCCGTGTTTTAATCCCTGTTTGCTTCTTTTTCTGCCTCCTTCCCCCTTTCCCTCCTCCATTCGAGCAAATAGCAGCCAACTGGGCTCCTGCCTAGTGGGAGGTTTGAGGCAGGGCTCGAGGCACAGACTTTCCTTCCGGGCTTTGGAAACAAAAGCCTAAGCCCTTAGTAGAAGACTTTAAAAATAATAATAACGTAAAAAAAAAGACAGACTGTCCTGAAGAAACAGAGAAGGAAAGAAGCAATTTCCCCAAATTAGAAAGATCTTCTGTTCCGCTACGAGGAGGCGAAGGTGGAGGTGACAGAGAGACGTTGTAAGCCCTGCTTCCTGGGAGAGTGATGTCGGCATGGTGCAAAGGCACCTCTGCAGAGATGCTTGGGGGCAGAGTGGAAGGGGGATGGGTGGGCGGGTCCCCGCGTGGCCAACAGCACACCAGCGGCTGGGCCTGGGGGTGTGGGGGGCATGCATGTCGGGCAAGGGCAGGGCTGTGCCAGAGATGAATTGTGTATGCAGAGAAGGAGGACCAACTTCCGCACTCCCCAGAGGCGGGGCGCTGCATCCACTCCAGAATCACTGGCATCCATCACTGGAAGGAGGGCACCCCAGCGAAGACTGAGGTTATGTGGATTTGTTTGTTTGTTTGTTTTCTGCCAGCCAGGAGAAATAAGAATTTGGCATTAGACATAAAGCTGTTATAGAAAATGAAGAAAGTTATTCTTAAACCTCAGCATGTGGGCTGGGACTCTGTCACCTGTCTTTGCACCTCTTGCATTAGCCCAGGAGGGAAAAGGCTGGGCTCGTACTCTGGCCCCAGCATTTGGCAAAACTCAGACCTTCTGCCCTGGACCCAAAAATAAGTAGCCTTGACCATAAATGCCTTCATATTGTGCTTTCTTTTCCACTTCAATAATAAATAGTTCAGGGAAATAGTTTTAAATAGAAAGCATTCGGTAAACACTACTGAGTTTTTCCAGGACCTTAAGCTTCAGAGGGTCATCACAAAATCATCTTCAGAGAAGCTGTGTGCATGTAAGGCCGAAAAAACAAGAGTCTTTAAAGTTCTAATTAAATCCTGCACGGCACTGTATTTCCTGCCTTGTAATTGTGATGTATGGTACGGCTCTGTTTTTAAACAACAACTAATCTTTAAAGTGACTCTGCTGAGCAGCCTAGCATTTTTTTCCAGAATATGTGCACTGTGTCTATTAAATTGACTCAACATTCAGAAGGAGGAACACAAATCAGACCCAGGAGAGTTGATTGTTCAGTGTAAGTAGGAAGGAGGGAGATGTTACCAGTATTGAAAATAGACTCAAATTCTGATTAAAATTCCAGATCCAGGTCCATGCAAGCCTCTTAGGAACACTCAAACTGTTGAAAATAAAATGGAAAAAAGCGATTACCGACTGGCATCAGCATTTATTTGTTTAATGAACATTACGTGGCCTGGATCCTATTACTCATGTTTCTCTTCTTCAACGTACGTCCGCTGATGAAGGAAAGTTCTTTGTTGGTCACAAAGCGGCCTTCAGAAGTTGGACGCTCTGAGAGATGACAACCAGGCAGCATCGCCTCCTTCCTGCTCACAAGGAAAGCGCTGGCAGCTTCCGACAGGTCATAAACACACACGAAATGCTACACTTAGTGGGTTGTTAGATGCTTTTCTTAACATTAAAAAAAAACATTTTTAAAATAAACCTTCCTTATGTCTACTTTTTTCCACATTCTCAACTCTGACATTCAAGTGCACTTCATGAACCAACGTGCAATAACATTTCAGACCAAATTCAGGAAACCTTCACGAATCCAGACTCTATTCTTAGAGAATTTGCAAGGTGTGAGGCCTAGGAGACTACTGGGAGGCTTATCTTAGCGTTCTCATGAACAGACAGGTGAATACTGTAAATCATACTGTTAAGAATAGTGTTTATTTACTTCAGAGACATTTTCATGTTTTCTAGCTATCCCCCAGCAACTAGTTTCTTTGAAGCTGTCTGTGCTGTGGTCTCTTTGTTAGAGCACCGACGTTCGTTAGATCCTTCTGGAAAGGGTCTCACGGTTGGTTTCCCTGATGTCACTGCTCCTTTGGTTTCCAGCTAGCTCTCAGGACACATCTTCTCAAGTTCTTTTGTAGGCTCTTCTTCCTCACCCACCTACTTAAGTGGTGGAATCACTCAGCATTCCGTCTGTGGGGCTCCTCTTCTCTCACTAACCACACACTGGCCGGGCGACACCAACCCCAGAGCCTTTACTCAACGATAATGCTCACGTTTCCAGCCCCGATGTCTTCCTTGAGCTCCCTCGTGTATCTGCTCTCCCAGGGGGTGACCTCACAATCTGCTGCTAGCCTAAACCTTAAACCTGGACACTGTCCTTAATTCCTCTTCCCTCCCCCATCATTATCCTAAATATCACTTTAACCATCACTCCGTCCCTTCCCACGGTCACCAGATTGTTCCTGCCATCATCATTTCTCACCTGGATTTCTGTAACAATCTCTTAACTGCTACATCTGCTTCTAATACATTCCCTCTGCCACCCCAGCCTGAGACCATAGGGATCTTCCTCCAGTACCAATCTTAGATGTCATTCCCCTGCTGAATCACTTAACCAGGACTCTCACTGCCCTCAGGATAAAATTCAAACTTTGTACAGGCTGACAAGGGCCTTTGTGATGAAGACCACATGCATCTCTCATCACAATCGCCTCTATTTTTGCACACCAGATGGAATGTGCTATGTTTGCATCTTCTGTCCCCTCCACTTAGATTATTACCCTTGCCCTTCACCCCTACTCTCTTCTGGATCTATTAAGCTTTTGGTTAAAACATCACCTCCATTGAGAAGCTTTCTCTGCCTTCTCAAGACTATATATGGCACCTCTCCTATGTGCTCCTAAGTGCTCCTCGGTACTTCCCACGTCTCGGCATTTAACATGCTGAATTGCAATAGCAGATTTACGTCCGTTTTCTCTAATGAACTACAGATCCTTCAAGGAGAGACATGTCTTGTTCATTATATCCCCAACGACCAGTTCATTCTAGATACTCAATAAATATTTGAAGGATGAATGAATACAGTTACCTTAAAAATCTGTTACTCAGTTTCCTGATTCTAAATTATGAACACACTGGATCTTATCAACACAGAGTGGGTCAGTGTCTACCCCTGGCCAAACGAGCTGAGTTGAGGTTGTGAGGGAAGGGATGGACTCTCTTAGAAAGGAGTATGGAGGTAGACAATGGAAGCATACTTACTAGAATCAGACAATGTTCTTCACTGAAAGAAAAAAAAAACTGTACTTTGTTTAAATCATACATTGTATATTTTCCCTAATCCATGCAGCCTCCTTCCGTTGGTTCATTATGAAGAAGTGAAGCTGTGCTTTCTTTGTAATACGTAAAATAAAAAGTATATAATCACTTCTTAATATTAGTCACTCCCTCATTCCCTCATCTATCCATCCAGTCACAAATATTAATGAGTACCAACTATGGGCTAAGTTAGCTACTGAGTAGATAGTAGAAAATAAAACAAAATCCTTGATCTTGTAGGGCTTACTTGAAAAAAACAAAGTCACAAGTGTATAATTATCCATTATGAAACTTACTGTGAGTGAAAAGAATGGGGTGATATGAGAAAATAAGTGAGGCATGTGAGTTAGATATGGGGTCATGGAAGTCTTCTCAGAAAAACACTACATTTAAGCTCAGCCCCGGCTGCTTTGGGAAAAATGACTGGGTGGGGGAAGGGGCATGGCACTGAGTTGAGGAAGGTAGGGAGGACAAGGGCAGAACTGGAAATCTCAAGGAACTATTATGACAGTCTTGGCAAATGGCCGGAGTGGCAGCGACTGTGATGGAAAGAGGTGGATGGGTTCAGGAGACTTTTTGAGATGGAGCTATTTGCACTTCTGGTAAGTTGGGTGTTGGGGTAAGTCGGAGGGAGCCACCAAGAACACAGCTGGTGCGGAGGTTAAGTGCATGGACTCTGATGCCAGATCATCTGAGTTTAATCCTAGTCCTACTGTCTGTAAACTCCATAACCTTGGGTAAGTTACTTAGCCTCTCTCTGCCTTGGTTTTCTGATCTAGAAAGTGAGTGATAATAATAGAAGCGCTCTTATAGATTTGTTTAAAAAAAAATCAGACCAGTTACTATATGTACAACATTTCAGACATTGCCGGGTATATTAGTAGGTTTTCTTACAAACAGAACAGTAAATTTTCAGGTCTCTGCCTTTTACACTGGAGTAACACAGGTGACATTTATTGAGATGGGAAAGCCCACTAGAGGAAGAGATTTTGGCAGAGTTCAGCTTTAGATATGAGCTTGAGATTGCTGCAGACTTTCTGGTCATCTTTGGAGAGGAGTCTGATCTCAGAAGAGAAGCCTGGACTGGAGATGTCAGTCTGTGAGACTTCAAAAGACAGGCAATATTTAAAGACCGGGAATAAAAAAGACCAACAAAGGAGAGTGTGTAAAGCAAGTGAGTAAAGGGTAGCAGCAGGGCCAAGGACTGAGCCATGACACTTCTCAAAGCTGAGTAGAGAAGCAGCCAACAGATGACTTTTCACAGAGCTGCCATGTACCCCCCTCAGACCAGCGGAAGTAGGAATGCAAGGAGTGCCGAAACACAGGATCACATTTCCATTTCTGTTCAACGGAGCCTAAAACATCTAATTCTCGGTTTGGTTTGGTTCAATTGATTTTGTGGCTTCTTCGAATACTTGTGGGAGTCTTCTCCTTCCAGGGTTTAAAATAAAATATGGAGCATTTGGAGATTTAGGTTGGATCTTCAAGGGGGTGGCGAGGACAGAAGGCAGGACATGGAACGTAAACAAGCTGTTATGGAGCTTGAACTTGGTAACAATGAGGAGCCACTAAAAGCTATTAAACAGGAGTGAAGCACGATCATTTTACATTCTAGAAAGGTCACTCTTGAACAGAGTGGAGAATGGTGGAGAAAGGAGCAAACCCAGAAGCTGGGAGACCAGTGGTGTATCTACAGCAGTGACACAGGACAGAAAAGGCTGTCAGGGCAGAGGAGCCCTTCATACTGGAATGATGGCCACGGTGAGGCACACAGGGGACAAGGTGATTGAGTAGGTGGACAGGGTGAGAGAGTAGAAGACACTAGGCTTCTGGTTTGTTTTCAGACTGGTCTATGCCTGTAAACATCTTCCCAAACATGTACTTATGCTTTACACAGTATCCTCAATGCCTTCTGTAGCGATAACCCTTTAATTTTCAAATATGTTCACTTCCTGTCCCCTGATGAATGCACACAGTCATTAAGTAGCTCAAATGGAAAATAAACAGGCAGATTTGGGCTCATTTGGGCTCAGCTCTCTGGGCCCCAGGCCTGGGTAGAGGAAACAAATTCTATTACCTAAGCCACAGAAGCTGAAATACTCCAGTGACCGACGTGGTCTCTGCATCATTTGGCTTAACAAAATATAAAAGTGTTAATATGCTAGACCTTATTTACAAAAGAAAATAATTTAGCCCATCATTATGAGAAAAAGCTTGTATTTCAAATAGCAATATTCTTGTAATAAATAAAAAGTCCCTTGACAAATCCTATTAAACCCATTCAGATCTCTGTCAATGCAGAAGATTTCCTAATGACCCAGCCCAGCGCTGCCGGCTGCAGGCTGACTGGATTTGCAGCTGCACACAAACGTGCGTAAGTAGACACATGGCTGCCTCCTTGCTGGGAGCTCAAGGACCCTGGGGAAGGCATTTTAACTTGTAGGTATCTTTCCCAGCTCTCTCACGCTGTTTACAATTGTCCTATTCATAATTCTTTTCCTCTCACACTTCCCGATTCCTCTCCCCCTAGTCTCTCGTGAATCTGTTCCTATTCAGCACTCCATTGAAACTGCTCATCAAGGTCACAGGTGACCTCCGTTTTGCTAAATCCAATGGTCAAGTCACATCCCTGTCTTCAATGAGCCACCGGCTGTATTCATTGCAGTCGTCACTCCCTCTTCCTTGACACACATTTTCATGTGGCTTCAAGGACACAACATTCTTTGGATTTTCCTTCCACCGCATCGCTGCTTCCCTCCCTGATCACTCAGTGCTCACAATTTCCCCAGGCTCATTTCTTAGTTCTCTTCTCTATGACTTCAATCCTTGGTGATCTCACTCTGGCTCACGGTTTTAAACAGTATCTTCATCCTCATGACTCTTCAATGTGTGTCTCCAAATTTGTATCTCCTGAGCTCCAGACTCTTACCTACTCAAGTGCTTGCTCAGTGTCCACTTGTATGTTTGAGACATCACCAACTCAACCTAATTCCCCTCAAAAGCTATGCTACTCTGTCTCCCTGTCTCAGCTGATGGCAGCTTGATCCATCCTGCGCTCGTATCAAAAATATTAAAGTCACCCTTGACTTTTCTCTTTCTCTCACAACACACATCTAATCAGTAGAGAAATCTTGTTATGGTAACTGCAGAATACATCTGGAATCCAATCCTTCTTACCACTTCTAATCCACCCAAACCACCAGAACTCTGAGCAGGGCATTGTAATATACTCACAACTTGTCTTCCTGCTTATACCCTATCCTCAGCACCACAGCTCAAGTAATCCTTTTAAAAAGTAATCAGTGATATCACCTCGTTACTCAAAACCTTGAAATGGCTCTGAGTGAAAGCCAAAGGTTTACAAATTCCTACAAGCTCTTGCCCTGTCTGCTCCCAGCCCGTTGCTCCCTGGCCTCATCTTTTCTACTTTCCTCTTTGCTCACTCTTCTCCAGAGGCTCTGGCCTCCTTGCTGTTTCTCAGACATGCCAGACAAATGCACCTTAGGACCACTGCTCCACCTGTGCCCTGTGCCTGGAAGGCTCTTTGTCAGCTATCTGCAAGGCCAAGCCAACTGGTCTTTCAAGTCTTTGTTCAGGCATCACCTTCACAATGCCGCCTACCCTTGCCATATTTAATACGGCCCCTTCCCCCAGCCTCAGTACTCCCAGCCCCCCTTATCCTGTTTTCCCTTTTTCTTTTCCTGTAATACTTATCACTTTCTACTATATTATATAATGTACTTATTCATTAGGTTCATTATTAATCACCGCCCCCCCCCCCGCTATAATTTAAGTACCACTAGGGCAGAGATCTATGTTTTGTTCACTGATGCATCCTTAGTGCCAAGAACAGGGCCTGGAACACAGGGGGCACTCAGTAAATACTTGTTGAATAAAGGAATGAATTTTTAGCCATAAGAGGTTCCTGTTACAAGGCAAATGCCTGTTACTGGGGACAAGTGCCACATGAAGCTTCAAGCTTCCAATTGAGCCATTAACATATCTTATAAGCTAGGACTGGAACTACACGTGGCATGTCTGTGACATCTGTCCTTTCCAGCTCATTCTTCAACTTACTCTTTGCACTCGTGTCTGTTCTTTTCCTGAGGACAGGGAATGGGCACGGTCACCATCACCTGCTTAGGTCTGTCCTCCCCAGATGACTTCATCCTCTTCCTCTTTATCTCCATGGGGTCCTCACTGCGACCCAGTTCCTCAAGTTCGTATCACAGAAAAACTGAGCAGTGTCTCTATTAAAGAATGCTGGAGATTCCTAAATTAGCTCAAATCCATAGCCTTGAACAAACCTGATTTAGTTTATAGACATCAAGAGAGAAGGATAAGGAATAACAGAAAACCCAAGCAAAGGGCTGGGATGGGAGCTGTGTTCCTAGAGGTTAACATGAGGGCAATGGAAGAGAGAGGGAGAGGGGCATGGTTGGAAGGAATGGACTACCTTATGGGGCAGCCTTTAAGAGATCTTATTTTGGCTTAAGCTGGACTCCTGCGCTAGCCCACCAACAGTTCTGTGGGACTGCCATAGTGCTACTGACACCTAGGACAGCCTGGAGGAAGCTGCTCCGAGAACTCTTAGAGACACCCACTGAATGAGAAACGCCCATGCAGAGATGTGGCGAATGATCTTTCACTCTGGAGCTTTTCTGGAGATTCCAAGCTACTTCCACAAAGCTCTCTAGACTCATGACACTCTAACAACCATTTGGATCAGTAACCAACTAGAGGGAGGCTGAGCTTTTGTTCATTAAGTACTGGGCTCTTGTGCATAACGAGTCCTCAAAAATGCTGTCTTTTACACAGCACCACATTTAACCTTGGTCAAAAAGAAATCAACATGGAAAGTATCAAATCATGGTATTGGGCACATAGTAGGCTTTCAACAACCACTAGTTCCTGCTTGCTACCTCTCTTGTTCTCCTCTCCTAGCCCCCCAGCCTCCCTTGAGATGACTGTGTTCCATGTTTGTCTCTTTCATCTGTATTTCTTCTTATTTGGCCCCAGATGTCAGGTTGGCTTGCATTACCCCAGGATGAATCATTTGATTTCCTGTCCATGTTCCTAACCTTTCCAGCTCCTCTTGTATCATTTCTCAGTCATTCCTGCTGTTTACAATACCTCTCAATTTAAAACAATCTGCAAATCTCATTACCAAACCGCTGACTCCCCTTCCCCATGACCACAGGGCATGTTGCATAAAACAAGACCTACCATCAATTCTCCTCCTTCTGTCTGAGGCCCCAAAGCCCTAAGGAACTTTAACGTATCACCATTTTCAATATGATTACATTACACATTTGCTCCTAGTCTGTGCAAATCTAATATGTGAACATCAGGATTAATCATTTTTTAACTTGTCTTCATGTTACAAAAACATTTGATGCCTTTAACTAGTCACGTGTCCTTGTATCCTGACTCGCGTGCAAAATAAAATCACTCAAGTTTGTAAGGCTAGTTATAGCCTTGAATACAGGTATTTAATGACCTTTAGCCACTTCAGTTTATAAGAAATTGTTCCTTAGTAGAGTTTTGAGAAAAAATCTTAAATTCTTCTATTTTAATCATAAGCTTCTGAGGAAGCCACCACGTTCTCACTGCTGATTCACTGGATCTTGGCTTCAGCTTTTCTCACTTCTTTTCCTGATATACTCAAAATGTTTTCAAATCCTACCCAGTCCTCCTTCCTCAACAACTTTTTGAACCCTTTCTACGTTCCAAGCACTGAGCTAGGTGTGAGGATACAATAAAGAGCCTCAATCTTCTATGGCGTTCTCAATCCAGGGAAGAACATGAAGGAAATAATACGGCTGGCACCTGCCTTTTCTGGATCTGCAGTGCGTTGTCCCGTTTAGACCACAGGAGAGCCGCATCGCACAGTGAGCAAACCCGGGTTTACAAAGTCCAGTAATGTGCCTTTTATGCAGGCTACAAATAGACAAGTCACAGAAGAAATATAAATGAACAATAGGCGTGTGGGGGGAAATATTCAACCTTACTAATAATCAGAGGAATACATATTAAGTCAATAAAAATACTATTTTTTACCTATGAAGTCGGTGAAGAAGAATGTGTGGGGCTGGTGGGGCTGCAGTAGCACGGGCTCCCCTCCACGGGGCTGCAGAGAATATGCAGTGGCCCAACCTCCTGAGAAACAATGTGATAATATGTAACAAGGACCGTTAAAAGAGTAACTTACTTTAATGTTTATCACCAGGGAATGAAATAAGCAATGCTACATTCATACAATAAAATCACACACAGCCTTTGAAAATCATATAGATATGTAATGAGCTATAAGATTTTCTGAACACTAAGTGAACAAGCATATTACAGAATAGTACATACAGCGGGATCACAATATATACAGGGTTGTTTGTGTGTGTGTTAGTGTGCAGAAAACAGGCTGGAAGCGTAGATATCAATATGTTAACAGAGGTTATGCATTAGAGGTAGACCGGGGCTCTTTCTATTACTGTCTAATTTTAATATTTTTCAGAAACCAAACACATAAAAATGTTCATTCATTCATGCTCGGTTACTCCACTGCACTGCACCAAACGGTGAAGCAGACTGAGAGTCGAGTGTCTTGCTCTAAGTCATCATTGTGCTATCTTGTGTTAAGCCTGGCTTTCCACTCAGTCTTTCCGTAACCCATTCTTCATCACCGTAGCCCCGACTACACCACAGCTGGAGTTCCTTTCTCTTCGGTTCTTTTTCCTCTTAATTTCCACACCTGCTATATCCCTTCTCACCTTTTTCTAAACCATGTGAGCATGAAGTAGTCACCGCGTGAATTTTTTGTTCTATGTGATACAAAATGTAAAACATGTTCATTAGACAGATGAAAAAGGCAATGCCTGCCTCGAGGAAAAACGGGGACAATACGTATCAGAATAGGCACAGTCAAATAAGTCAGTTTACTTCCTGCATCGGAAGTAAAACTGAAATCTCTTTGGCCTTACCTGTGATATTTGGAAAGTGTTATGCTTTCTTCTACGCAAAAAGATTTCTTAACTTTTTCACAATGAGAGTTCTTGAAAGGACCATCTTTCCCAAACTAGGATTTGAGGAATCAATCCTTAAGTGTACTCATAAATGTTCACATTTTCCTATTCTTTTCCCTTGCTTACTCAAAAAGTAGGGTAAGTATAATAGCCTCTCTTGCACTTGGAAGAATACTTCTGGAGCCTTGAGTTGGCAGTGTTAGAAATTAGAAATGTCTTTGATGATGCACAGCTGTCTTCATTTCTTAATCACACATGTCTAACGCATTCCAGGGGGCTGACTAATGTACCTAGAGAATGGACCACGGTCTTGCATCCTTTCTCCTGAAGTTTCATCAGGTCAAGAAGGGACTAGTTTTTCCTTTGCTCCACAATAGGAACTTCATTACAAGATGATCTTGAGTGAGGCACATCCTTACATGTCCCCAGCACTTCCTTCTTGTTCTCATATCCAGTTATTTCAAAGATGTGGGCAGCACTCAGATAGCCAGTTTCTCACTTATCATTTATCAGTGACCTTACTGGTTCCTTTATCTTGATCTTACTCCTATAGGGATTCACTTAGGACAAGGTCCCAATACGGAAAAACTTAAGTTTTCCTACCAACAGCTGCTTTTAGTGGCAAAGGAAAACAGCAGGTTCTCTTGTGGCCTGCCATCCACTGAAGGGCATCATACTAAATAGTTACCCAGGAGTTTCTGAGCACCAAAGCAGTCCCAGACCCGTCAAGCCTCTGAGCTAGGCGAATAAGAACCAAGGTTTCCAAAGTTCTTCGTGGTATGGTTCTCAGATTTGTGACTCCAAACCGCTGTCATTCCTCAAAAGAATTCCGTTATTCCATGATATTAACTATCCTCTCCTGCTCTCTTGCTGAAGATAAGGGATCATTATCACCCACCTTAATCCACCCAAGGGCCTTTCATCTGGGACCCGATGTTTGCATGCGATTGAGGTTTGTGTTCTTTGGAGATAGCTGGTTTCCCAAGTGAGAGAAATACAGTGCTTGCTTACCCGAACAGCTCTACTTGGAAGATTGATGCATTTTACTGTATGTGTATTACACCTCAATTAAAAATAAATTCTAACTAACATACTCATCCTCTCCGGGAACCTTCCCTTCCTTTACTAGCAGCTCTACCAGGGTTCTCTATATCCATCTATCCTTCCCATTAAAAAAAAAAAAGCAGCAAAAACATGTCTTCCCCCTCACTAAAACTGCACTATGTTTCTCAGTGTATGTCTTCCATTCAATTACATGGGACACTGCTGAGCTATCTAAGTGGGCAGAGGGAAACTTTTCAAAAACTTATAGAGCCCAAAGGAGGAGAAACTGTCGTCCTGAAAAGTCGTGGGAGTCTTCTGAGCCATACTCTCCCCAGAGGCCCAGGGAGCAGGCCTCTCAACCCCTCAGCAAGGGCTACAAAGAGCATAAGGGACCTCAACGCATCCCAGACAGAATGAACATCTGAGAACAATCCCCAATCCAGCTCAGTCCCAACACTGAACAACCATTTCTGACCACCCAAAAATTCACCTCAAGGAATAAATAACATCAAATCAGTATTTAATAAACATCCAGGCAATCTGAGAATTTATTGTGAAAACAGCTCTTTTGACATTATATCCAGTTTTTCATTTGTCAGAATAAATTTTTTATAACATTGATCATCAGCACCACTTCTGGGTATTTCTACACAGTCTCTCAGTAAAATATATTCATATTAGACAATGCTAGAATGTTGAAATTATGACCAAAATTGCTTATTTTAAGATTGTTTATAACAAATCTATAGTATTTGTACACTAGAACAGATGTTTAAATCGTTTACCATTCAAAGATAGGCTTGGTGGAACAACACCACCATATGTATAAACATATATTTCTTATTTATCTTCTTTGCTGTCCATCTTCCAGAAAGCTGAAGTTACATTCCAAACACCTCAAATTTCCACTTCAAGATAAACAGAAAAATGGAGAGACGTTATTTTCTATTTTACAAAATAAGACATACAGTCAAAAAATAAAGCTCATCTTTATGCAATTAACATAAAAGCTTCAGTGCACCCTTCCTTTGCCAAGAAATACAAATGCCAGCTTGCAGGAGAAGGGGCCAGCACAGCCTTCCCTATAGTACAGGACTCGCAGAGGACCGATGCAGACTCTGGCAACTCATTTCCCCTGACTTCCAAGGATCTGGGATGTATAAACTCAATGATCAAAAGGCATCTCTCTGAATTTGCATGAGGAAGAATCAGAACAAAGGTCCAACTGCTTTTCACGTGACTAGATGTTCACCATTACACAACTCAAACCCAAGGGCAAGTTTTCCACCAAGTGCACATCCAAAGCATGGTGTTCCAAATCTGCAACTGTATACGGAGCAGACGACAAGCAAAAGCATCCTGGTGCCTGCCTGACTGGTAAGCTGATTTTATACCTGGAAATGAAATCCAACACACTTAGTCCTCTGAAATTCAGAGGCCAGTGAAGTTTAAAATCTGGGGAATATAGAAACTGCTGGGAATTTAATGAAGCCTGTAAACACACACAAAAACCGCACGACCCTGGTGTGGACCATGCCAAAATAACCAGCTTATCTTTGACTTTGGTGCTATAAATATTCATCGCCTTTTTGACAGCCAAAAAAGGTTTAGAAGATTGTTCCGGAATTCCAAGTTTGTTACCTCTGTCTCCTAGATGCCTATGAACTAGCTAGGGTAGTTCTCTGACACCACCCATTCACAAGCTGCCTGGGATCCTAGGGAAAGGGGCCGGTCTGGCCAGCGGCCTCACATGTGCCTGCTTCACCAACCCCGCATACAAAAGCCACCCTTCTCTCCACGCCACAGTCCCAGGGAGTCCTGACCTGTTTCTTCCCTGAACGGAAGCCTTTGCAATGAGCACAGACAAGCAGCAACACTCCAGGGCAGCATCTCTCTGATTGTGTGTCACAGAACACAAACAAGACGCCTACTTTTAAAAAAAATTCACGTAAATGCAGACAACTGTACTTGAACAACAATAAAAAAAACGTGAAAAGCAAATCCACGCAAAAACAAATGAGGGAAACAGTGCATGAAACACAGGTCCTGCTTGGAGACTCAGATCGCACAGCGGCACATCAGAGCCTGCGGGAACTTCGGTCTGAACCAGCACTTCCCACATCCATTGGACTCTCTATTCACATATTCTGCCAAAATACACCTTTAGGAACTACTTCTCCAATGAACTAAAAGACTTTTTTAATCTTACAGTATAATTTCAAATTAATAATGAGGGTATAAAAAGACTTATTTTCCTGTATTTTTTTTTATAAAGAAACTGCTTTGTTTTACTCTGAATATTCTATCATTAAAAAAAAATTCCCCATGCCCCTCTCTATTTAAAAATGGTCAAGTCAAGGCTACCCTTTCCTATGGTCATTGTTCAGGAGTGTTACTTCTCGTCACTGGCCTCTTTGCCTGGAACAAATACTCGCCGTATGTTTTTGATTCTGAGACCGCCTGTCCACCTCCATCACAATAGTTTTGAGTCTAGGGTGGGTAACCTGGGCTCCTAGAAAACACTCCTCCCAACAGAGTCTTGGGCTAAATTATTTTTTCACACCCTTAAAAAAACAACTCCATCTTAACAGCTCAGTGAAAATCAGCTTTTTGAAGATCTAATGAAACTGCAATTAAGCCTTTGAGGATAATAGGATTACTGGCCTTTGATTCAGGGAACTAACAACAAATTTCTTAATGATCTGTTTAGGAAGTAGGAAAACACTGAAAAATAAATGTAAATTCCACAGAGCCGCACAAGAAAAAAGGCAAAAGATAAAATCCTTAACACCACCAGCATATACAAAAGAGCATCATCACACCCAACTGTAATCTGAGGCTCTGCTCAGGAGCTCAATTACACAAACGGCCAAACCAAGACAAAGTCAATCACGAGATCACTGTGAGCTTGACCCCAGAGCACGCAGACACGCGGCACCTTCGCTGGAGCGCGGCTCCCGCACTGTTACCTGTCACGCTGTGCAGGTAGAGAGGTAACACTTGCCAAGCAAGGACTACCACCTGGAGACACAAAGTTTTCACACTATTTTATCTGCAAGAATAAACCCAGGTACCCTAGGAAGAAAAAGGCATCATTATAAGCATAAAATTGGAGGATATTTTTATATCCTAGGGAAAAGGAGTTCTTGGTTTAGGTTGATTGTTCTTGTTTTGTTTTTTTTCCTGGCAAGGTAAAAGAGATCTAATCAATTGTAAAAAACCTGAGTTGCTTATTTCTTTAAATTCAGATATGAAAGAAATTATATTTAATTTATATTATGTATTTATTCTTCTGGAATTGAATACTGGATACTATCTTTGGAGCATTAAATTTTATATCATAGTTTATGTAGATAATGATAAATTTACTCTACTGAATTCACCTTTTAAAACCCTTTTATTTCAAAGTAGTTACAAATTCACAAGTTGCAAAACAATACAGCAAAATCCTGTGTATCCATCACTCAGCTTTTTGTCTTTGCATTTAAGCATTTATATTTTGGTTTTAAAGGATTAACATTTTTGACAGCTTATGAAAAACTATCAAAAAATCAATAGATCTAGGAAATGTATATTCTTGGAAGAGGCTCTAAGAAAACATACTACTGACTTCAAACTTTTATCACATGAGGTTACCTTTTAAAAAATTGGTTTTCTGAAATACTATCACCCTTGCCAATTTTTGACTCTTGACGTGGTTTTTTTTCATTTTCGCAGACTTCTGAAAATGATAACTTAGCTATGATTGAAATAAACTTCTCCATTCCTTCAAGTTTATATATGAGGGGTGACCCAAAAAAGCACCCAGAATTATCTTCTGGAAGGCAGGCTTCTTGTAATTCAGGCTTTCCCTACTAAGTGTTCTAGGAACCTAGCTGTATCAGTGTGCCAGCTGGCATTGTTGTGAGAGGCTGAGTTCAGCTTCAGTGAATTTTTTTCAAAGATTCTTTCAGCGTGTTTGCCCATTTCATGATAGGAGATTTAGGAGCACACCTGCCCACACAGCAGGGTGTTCACCAGTTTTGACCAAAAGTGGCATGACCCCCATCCCCCACCCTCCCTATTCATCCGATCTCACCCCAAGAGAGCTTATTTTTGTTTTCCCAGATGAAAAAAGTACTGAAAGGGAAATGGTTTGCCAATGTGGAAGAGGTGAAACAAAAAACAGCAGAAGCACTAAGAGGCATCAAAACTGACAAGTTCAAAACTGTTTTGAGCAGTGGAAAAAAATGCCTCAATGGGTGTAATGCATCAAATGGAGAGTGCTTTGAAGGTGACTGAAGTTTAAACACGTGAGAATAAAAACACAGTTTTTTATCAACAAATTCCAAGGAGGTGTTTTTGGGTCCCCCTCATATCTAACAACATCAAATGAATAGAAATTACAAATGGAAATTAAAATGCTTTGGGTTTAATGTAAAATCTCTAATCCTCTAGTACCCAAAAAATAATACAAACATACCTAAATTGAAATCTGTTTTACCTGCCAGTGCCTACCTTTGTAGGGGGATAAAAAGCACTGTGAAGAAATGACCATCCTCACAGTTCCTTACAGTTTCTTTAGTGCTATGGGAACCGTCAGTCTCACGGGTGACTGATGATGGTTGATGTAGGGTCTGTATCGCACGGGCCTTATCTGACCAGTTTTCTAATCCTGTGTCACAGACAGATACAAACACAAACACAGTCCCTTTTATATTGTCCTCCGCCACCACCTCCGAAAGAAAGGAGGTCACAGCATTTTGTCTAAGACTGTGGGCCGTTTACCTCAGCAAACTCGAACTCTATACAAAGCACATCCTGATAGGCTGATCATAAGCTCTCTGTCCAGCCTGGAGTGCTGCTCCTTTCCAAGAGCGCACCTCTGCAGTGGTCTGTGCTGTTGTAACTCACACCAAAAAGCTCAGCTAAGAAAGCCAACATGGAGATTTTCACATATCTGGCCCACATTCTGCATCTTAGAAAGGTGCTGTGGAAGCATCATGGACTATATGGTGCGAGTCTAAAGGCAGTTCAAGGCAGGAAGGACCGGAAGGAAATACATCACATTTACAGTCATCTTCTCTACTAAAAAAGATAATACTTGTTATTTTAAAATAGCGTCTTTTGATTCAACTTCCAACACATGAAACGGCGCAGTATGTTTATTGGCTGAAGTCTGTGTGCTGTAAGAGCATGGTCTCCCACATTCTCACAAAAACTAAAGCACGCTGTTCTTATTCGTGGGCATTACTAGTTTTATTGACAAAAAAATTTACATAATCCAGTATTATCTTTTAACTTTGCCTATGGAGAGACTTGGAATTAAATTTCCCATTCAATTTTATAATCTGTAAGGGTTGGTATAGCTTTCTCGCACTCCAAACCTAACTTTAATTGTCCTGATTTGCATGTGTTTGACAACTGTAAGCCACTTCAAAAGCTTTTTGGAAGTTTTAATAGAAATCATAACGGAAAATGACTAACCCTGGCTGAAGCATAAGCAGATGTCTGACTGACGTGCTAACCAACTACCTCCAATATACATCACCAGTTCTAGAGGCGATAAAATCCTCTGGTCATGATTTTCAACACAGAACACACACACAGATTTCAGACTGTTGGAAACGAACAGAAGATTAACACATAACCCACATGTACACACTCTCTCCCACCTGTTGCAGAAATTGTAGTTACCCTCCCTAAATGCATCCAAACAGATAAATGAGATTTTGAAGACCACTTTGTTTCTCACTTTCAAGAAGAGATATTTACAAGGACTTAAAGACTCCTGCATAAATAGCTACCTAAATACCCAACAAACTGAGAGGATGCGGGTCAAACACAGCTGAGCCCCACTCAGCTCAAATTGGACAAGTCTGGACTACAAAGCTGTTTTCTTAACATGTGGGTTTCTGCAGAATGCGATAAGATTTGCTGAGCACCATTAGTAATCTTTTAAGACACTAATCAAAAATATGGTCCTATATTTAAAAAATCCCAGAAGTGGTTTTAGGACAACAGAAGCACCGCAGCCACTAAAATAACATTTTAATATAAGTAAAAGTACTTGCACAGCAAATCCTTTGACAGTTCAGCAACCAATAAGTAGAAAATATTCTTAAAAATGTACTGCTATTCCCGACGATTCCCCTGGATCCTTCAACCACAGTTAAACTACATAAAAATAGTTGTCAAAAAACTTTTGACTACATGATAGGCTTCTTATGAAAGAACGCTGGTATGAGCCAAGCATGATGAACTTGGACCAGCACACAGTAGGTATTTCTATTACTCTGGTCAGGGTTCCTTCTGAGCAGTGTCTAGGAATGGGGCAAGCTTCTAGTAAGACTTTAGAGTCTGGCATAATAACCCTGCCAACACACTCAGCCCTCCTGAAATCAACCCAGGAAAGAGATGACCAGAGTTAAAGACATCCTGCAAATACACAGGTCTAAAGCGGGCAGACTCACCCAGCAAACTAAAAGAGCCCTTACTAACCTAGTTTGAATATATCAGCAAATACTAAGGTAATACTGAAGTGCATATAGTCAGATAAATATTATATATAACCACCTTTAACATTTATATATGGCACTAAACCCCCAAAAGATCAGTCTTATGAGAGCATAATTTAAAAGCACATTCCTCATTGCTTTTTACAGTTTAATACAGGCTTTTCTATGGAAGTAAGTACAATATTAGGGTAATGTATTTTTCCTGATGTCTAAAGTAGGCATCGAATTTCTAAACAGAAGAAAAAGGCCTCAGCCAAAGAGCCACATGTTAGATATTCCGACTGGTCTAAGAAAACTAAATTTATAAATTAGCTGAAATAAATTAAGAGTGCACATTCGGAACAGAATTGCAGCTTTTGGTCAGCAACACGTGAACCACAGGCAAAAATCTGCCACGATTAAGGTAGGGTTTTCTTTTAATATGTACAGTACAATGTGTTTTCTTTTTCTCCCCAAGTTCACTTAGCATTTACTTTGATGGTATTTAAAGTGCATTGCCAAGCTGAAATACAAGCTTCCTCATTTAAAAAAATAGTATCATACAAAGTTTCTCTTGCTTGAGTCTTCCTGTACCTACGAATGGCATTTTCTTTTTGTCCCCACACACTGTGTGAGAGAGAGAACTGCCACAGCCACACGACTCTGGACACAAAGCACGGTGCCTGTCAGGGTGACAGCCGTCGCAAGGACTCGCTTTCTTCTGCTGCTGGAGTCAGTGCAAGTGTTGGCAGTCTCCGAGGAGGAAGCTGAGGGCTCTGGCGAAGATTGTCATCCATCTGTGGGAAGTACAAAAGGCACATCTGACTAACGGCTGAGGCACCACGTACGTGGACTGTGGCCTCCCCATCCACACCGTGGCCGAGAGCAGTTCAGAACCGTATGTGTCTAGGACTGCCAGAGAAACCTCTTTCTTACGGATCATCTCTCAAGAATCCTAAATGTCATACTTCAAATACCAGCTGACTCAGTATATGTACAAGCAACATGGCTCATCCTGACGCCTTCACAAAATTATAGTTATTCCACAAAACGGATACTCGGCCAAAACCGACTATGGCCTGACTCGGTTTAAGAGGTCTTCCCCTTCTCGTGTACTAAGCTCCACAGTTTACAAAGTTTGTTCACATACCATACCTCATTTGATCTTCCCAACACCACCGTGAGGAAAGAAAAAAAAAGCAGGTACAATCATTCCCTATTTTAGACTAACAAAATGAAGCTCAGTTTGGTTAAGGAATTTGCATTCAGTTGCAAAGCTAGTATCAAAGCTGAAATTTGAACTGAGGTCTTATTCCAGCACTATTATTCTTTGAACTGTGCCTCATTATCTCAATGAAAATTACCTGGGCTCCACTCAAAAAGACCAGCTCTTTCAGACTGAGAGTATTTAGACCAAGGGAAGCTAGGAAAAGAGACCGAAACAAGGACACACCCTTTAGCTCTAATTCAGAAGCACTGCAAACGCTGGATCAGTTCTAAGTCTGCTCTAGAAAACCAAATTCATATGGAGCAGAGTGAGAAAATGCCCAAGAGTTTGAGACTTACACTAAGGAGTACATTAGCATTCCTGGAAGCACTAGCAGAGGGAGTATTTAGAACTGAGTCGGATTTTCGAAACTCCCTTTAACCAGAGCACCCTGCAAACAGAGCGAAATACTCAGGTCCTGGTGCTGAGCTCACTACCAGTCCAACCTCATAAAAGACTTGAAAGCGGCTGCCCTCAAAACCACAAAACCAACAGAATATAACATCTTCTTACCCACTGGATAGGCATGTTTTTTAGAGTTCTGCTGATCTCCTCAAGATGCTCTCTCATAAGGCAGAGTGCAGGTGTTCAGCAGAGGCACACAGGGTATGCGGGAAAGGAAAGAGGAGGAAAACTACCCTGACTAGCCCCCCCAGCAGGTAAGTGTCTGAAACAGTCCGTGCCTAAAACAGTCTGAGGAACCTCTCCGTTATCCACACTTAACACTCGATGTGTTTCCTCTCATGAGATTTACTGGGGTGGACAAAGAATTAAAACAAACCAGGCTTTTTTTCAGTTTACCCAAACCTTAATAATGGGCTCTTACAATTTTACTGCTCAGTTTTACTTACTTCTCAAGTTCTAACAACACATGAAATACAATAAAAAGGAACAGAACAGTCATTCCAGAGGGTGGCAGCTATAAGCCTGGCTACTAGTACTATTAGACACATAATCTCATTCATGAGTTAGATGGCTGATCAACTGCAAGGCCAATCCATGCTAGAGTCCAACTGCTAGGGTTCAAATAACCTCTCAAACTCTGGTCACTCGCATGACCTTGGGTGGGTGACATAAGCTACTCTCGAAGCTTCAGTATCCTCACCTGTAAAGCAGGGATGACAGAGGACCTGTACTCACTGAGCTGTGGTGAGGATCAAATGAGGTAACTCACACAAAGAGCATACATACAACACAGTGCCCATTACTGCTAGCCAGTGTTATCAGGCCGCACGGCCCGACTAGTTTGTGAAAGAATTAAGTATTAAAAGCAAGTTTACCAGACACTTGGGGGAAAATGCATAACTCTCTTGTATTTTTCCAATTAGAATCACCCTTACAATTTCCATTGTTGGCTCTCCTCTACCCAGTTACTCAATCGCTCTCTCACCAAATGAACACCCCCAAAATGGCAAAATACCCACACTGATAAAAAAAAAAACAACTGTGGACAACCTTTAGAAAAGACAAAGATAAGAAGGGGAAACTATGACATGGGTCATGTGGAAGAACAAGATGTCGTAATACAATTAACAAGAAAGGGTAAGCACAGATGCTTCCGATCTCAGGAAATGTTAACCTTCAGAGACAGAAGCAGACAGGCAAGCAAGAATTGTTTTTGTCTTGTTTTTTTAAGCCAGGCTTTTGGGTCTCCTAAATTGAAAAATACGAATTGTATGGTGAAAGTAAATCCAATCGTGTTATCAGATCTTTCCCCAAAGCAATCAGGCCACTTCTGGCTTCAAAATACTGTATTATACTACACAACTTTAGTAAATATATATTTAAAAAGCTTTCTGAAAAAAATAACTCTTAAAAAAAAAACTAAAAGGGTAAAGTTAATTCGTAACCCAAATTACAGTATTAATTGCAGAAAGGAAAATACTAAATTACTATTACAAATAATTGAAGTAAACTTGACCTTTTCAATCAAGTTGGATTCCTTATTTACAAGCTGTGTGAGTTTCTGCAGATTTGCATCTACCGTTTCTTGTCCAGCAGGAGAGATGCCTAGGAAGCCAGGGACAGAAGTCAGAAAGACAGGAAATTTTGAAAGCCTTTAAAGCTGTTTAGATTAAAAGAATTTTGACTCTATCCACCCTCCCATGTGACCCACCCTCCAAAAAAAAGGCAAAGAGAGAAACTAGTCTGGGCTCAAAGACAAACTTAGGTGGCAAAGTGATGCTCCAAAACCAAACCATAAACAAAGGACTAAATCTGTCCACAAAGTAGGTCCCGTTGGCCAAGTCTGATGCAACTAGCCAAAGTAATTAGTCAGAGCGCACAGCAGCCTCATTTCCTTCTCAAGTTTAAGTCATGCCTTTCCCCCACCCATTCCAGATAGGTCTTCAGTTACAACTATTCTGATAGTTTTCTAAGGCGTCACTTCCCAAACAGGTATCCACCAGCATCCAAAGTATTTGAAGAGAATTTAAAAAATAGATTCCTGGGATCTATCCCTAAGAAACTCTCATTTAGTAAATCTGGTATACGAGCCAAGATTTTATATTTGTCCTGTAGAAAGATGTGCCAACCACTGCTTCAAAGCGACAAGGTTGAACGTTACTTAATTTCATGACTCTCAAACCATTAATACTGCCTCCTCCCTACATACAAAACACATGCCCACCCATAAAAAGTAAACTGGGGCTCAGTCAGCTATCCTTGTAACTCCTGTTTCTTAAAAGGACAGTTTCTGCCAACTCTCCCAATACAAACTTAGTATCCCAGTCACGTAAGCACAAGGCCTCATGCTCCCAACAAATCGTGTCCTAAATGACAGCTGCCCTCTGTTTACTATACCTCCAGTCTGATGCAATCAGTTTTCAAGTAGTGGAACCATGGGGGTGTACCTCACCCAAATCAATCTGCTACTGATTTCTGTTCACGCAGGAAAATGCTAGAAGCAACATTTAAAGTAATTGCCCATTTGCCTTAGGAAAAGTGCTATCTTAATAAATACCTCAATAAATACTTGTGATTTAATCTTTTCGAAGAAAATGACCCACTTCAAAGGGGCAATATTTAAAGAAGAACATAAAGCAAGAAGTATAAAAAACCCAAAAGAAGAGACAAAAAGCAAATACTCATTTCTCTATTTAAACAAGAACTAAAGAGAATAAAAATAAAGTTCAGAAATGCAACTTCTTAAAGTGCTATAAAACAGCATTTGAAGACAATACACAGACTTCTTTAGTAAGTAATAAATCTTGCTATACATCCTTAGGAAATATACAAACACTGCACTCTACAGAGACTAGCTGAAGAGGAGCCAGCTTACCTGCAAGACTGAGCCTAAAGTAACTGTTGAGGATGTCATCACAAAAGCGACACAGGTTGGAGAGCTGTTTCACATGTTCTTGTAACTGAACTTTAGGGAAGCGTACTTTATAAAGAGGTGCAAGAAAACCGAACACATAGGCATCCAAGGTAGAAGGCCTAAAAATAAATTCAGCATATTTTTAAAAGCACATTAGAAAATATTAACTTGGTATTATTAAAAAAATTCTCAAATATATTATCAGTCAGTTCTGAAGTATACAATATAGTCTTTTTAAAGGTTTACCACCATTTTAGCTTATAATATGATACAAGTAGGATTTTACTTGTTTTTTTTTTTTTTTCAATACTCTAACCACTTATTTTATTTAGAAGAAAACTTGGTTGTAAACTAAAGTTTCATTTTCACTCACAAGTGTTATATACAGATTGCAGCCAGGGTGGGGATAGTCTTAGGTGTTCTCAATCCACCACTGCAGTGTAGTAAGTCGATGTCAGATTACCACTAACAGAAAGTTTCCCGTGGTGAAAATCCATTACATATTTTTCAAGTGAAAAATTCAACAAGGGAGAGGGAAGACAAGGGAACTTGCTTTGAATAATTGCTCATTGAAAATACACACATGAAACATCAAAATGATTTTTAAGGGAATGCACTCACGTATCTCCAAAGAAAAACTGAGATGTCCCCAATCTGTTTGACAGAAGATTTAGGCATTCCTTGGCATCTCTGTATATCTAATAAGGATGACATTACATCTCAGAGATAGGAAAGATGCTCTCAAACTCCTTTTTTAGGCTGGTAACTATAAGTTCATCTCTGCTATCTCTCTTGTCCCTCCTCAGCAGGGCCCTGGCTCTGACAGCAAGTGTGACCATACCTGTGCTTCCACTTCTCGGAGGTGGTAGAGGGGAGGCTGTCCTCTGGTCAGGAGGATCCTAGTCAGCGCTCCCTTAGACATTCTTCCAGGAAGGATCAAACTCAAGGGAAAGGGAATTCGTGAAGCAAACCATGGCTTTGTCACAGAAAAGTAATTTTCACTCTCAACCCAGAATGTATGAAGCTGCAAAAGAAGAGAAAAAACACTACAAGGATGTTCTTTTATTAAAAGAAAGATCACTCAATGTGCAAGTTTGTCATAAATATCTTTGTATAAAGTGAATTCATACAAATTTTCTAGTTAGAAAGACTCAAGGATTAAACAAGATTTTAAATGTGAGGTTTTTTTTAGCACTATATCCCAGGCACCCGGAATAAGGCCTAGCATACAGTAGGTGCTCAATAAATCTTTGCTGAATGAATGGATTACAGTGCACCCAATTCTATACATGGAGCAAAAACTGCATCTTCCACAAAGACTTTTCATTTCCAAATGACACCATCTTTCACTTTATTGTTTCGCATACTAGTAGAATGTCTAACAGAGTCCAGTTTCACAGGGGAATGAAAGAATCAAGATTAATGCATAAATGAAATTTCCTCTCTTAGGCCTTTTTTATCATTCTTCTAAACAGACTAAGTACATTTTTGAATAGGTCATTAAAATATTGTAATATTCACCAATGCTCACCACTGCAGGAAGAAGCTTCTCTTCAAGGAGAGCAATGTAAGCCAGTGTATCTGCCCCTTGTTTTGCTGAGAGTTCATAATCAGCATTATATTTCTATTAAAAAGTATAAAACCAAAAAAACCCCTCAGAAGTCAAGAAATCCAAAATAGTGTAGCTAAATAAATTAAGATTCCTATTTATTCTTCCTCAAAAATAGCAAACATGATACTAAAAGGTAGACAGAGAAACACAAAGTTAGTGGCAAATGCTGCTTAATGCAAATAAAATTCTTAGCACAGCATCATGCACACAACGAAGTCTATAATTGTTACAATTTTTTATTCACTTTTATTTCAGTAATTGTTAATGACCAGTTTTGTACAAACTTATTAAATAGAAGTTATTGTTCTTGTTGATAACAATAAGGAAAAAGTTCTAATGGTTGCATTTTCCCCCATGAAAACAGAAAGAAAACCTTCCAAGTGTCTAGTGACTCGACAAAATGAATTTTTGAAAAAATTCGCAAACCTTACAATGTATTTTTTTTAAGCAACATGCAGGGATCAACAATCTACTTGTAAAGGAACTACCCACCTGTTTTCTTAAAAAGTTTAGTATTTTTGCTGGTTGAGAAACAATGTTGTCTTCAGTTGTCAAAATTGGTACATCTCCTACAATCAAAAAACAGTTTACATATAAAGAAACATTTCTAGTTCCTCTTAAAGATTCCAATATTCAACTCTACAAAATGCACATTGGAAGGGAGAAATAAGTAAGTTGATATCTTAGTTTTCTGCAATTTCACAAAGATCAGTGCTAGAGAACATTTACATTTCTCATAATTTCCTCTGACTTGGCTTGCGCTTTGAGTATTACTCAGAATGATAAAACCATAAGCTACACACAGCCAAGGTCATGGTAAAAAAAAAACCCTAAAATCCCGAGGCTATATGCCTCAAAGCTTTAAAGGAGGAGGGGTGAGGCCCTTAAAGAGGGCAGAAGGGGTGTTAAAAGTTTACACTGTACCTCTTGAACCTCTCCAGGTGTTATCTATGACAATGACTTTCAAGGGTGCACCAGAAAACTTGGCGTAAGCCTGAAACAGAGTTTGCAATAAAATATTTTAGACTGGGTACGTAATGCAAATCTGCAGAGCTGCTTTATTTCACGGCCCGGCTCCCCGGAGACAAACGCCAGACAAGGGGGCGCGTCCTTTCCCGGGTTATCTAGCCGGGGTAGCAGGCGCGCCACTACCGGCTTTCGGAAACCTTGTTACCGAAAGGATCCGGGGGGGGCGGGGGAAAGATGCAGAGCAGGGCTCGCTCGCGCGCGCGTCCTCAGCTTCGAACTTTCACTCCACCGCCCAGATAGCTTTGCAAGGCTGAGAATAACTACAGTTCAAGCGGAGAAGCGATGGGTTTCCCGCTACGCCTCAGTGGGGTCACAGGCCAGGTTGTAACTCATCAACTAAATAGAGCCCAGGACGGTGCACACAGCGAGCGAGCAGCGCCACGGCTGGCCTCCGCGGGACCGGGACCGCTACCAGCCGCGGCTACCCAGCCCAGACAAACCTCGCGCCTCTAGCCCCGCCCCCTCTTTCCCGCCCCTCGCCTCACCATTACCACCAAGGATTCACTGTGTATCGATGGGAGCCCCCAGCCCCCTCCCCAGCAACTGAGCTCCAAGGGGGCCGCCATCTTGCTGGGCCCAACATTTGCTATCCCGGAAGTACTTTTGCCACCTAATTTCCGGCAGGTGAAAATCAGGGGCGGGGCGAGGGAAGGGCAGGGTGAGCACCTTTGGACTCTGGAGAGATGCAGAAAAGACCCGTGGTGAGTTAAAAGCACGCTTAGACAAAGCTTGGCCTAGGGGTTAGGAGTCTTGGGCCTTAAGTCACACCCACCAGTCATTACTTAAATATTTATTGGATGCCTAATGTATCCCAAACCCTTTAAACCTTTCCCTCCTGGGCCTAAACTAACCTGTTTGTACAATAGGTAAGACAGTTTGTTTACAAGATTGTTGTGTTTAAAATTATGACATGGGGGAAACAAATTTGGCATACAGTAGGCATTTAATAACTGTTCAACCTCTTCCCCCATATATTGGGATGGTCAAAAAGTTCATCTACTTTTTTCCATACGATGGCTCTAGTAGTGTTCACTTGTGTTTAATTTCATTCAAAACAATTTTATTAGAATGTATTATGACAGCTGTCATATCAGCATGCATTTAACAAAATATCAAAATTGGTTAATTTTTGTGCAGCCCTTTTAATATTGAAGATGGAAGAAGATATACAACATTTCAGCGTATTATGATTTATTATTTCAAGAAAGGTAAAAACACAACTGAAATGTAAGAAAAGATTTGTTCAGTGTATGAAGAAGGTGCTGTGACTGAACGTGTTAAAAGTGGTTTGCAGAGTTTCTTGGTACTATTGACATTGTGGCCAAATAATTCTTTGCTGTGGGGCTGTCTGATGCATTGGAAGATGTTTAGCAACAACCCTGGCCTCTACCCACTAGAAGCCAATAGTGAGAGAGAGCCGACACACTCAAACTATGCAAATCAGTAACGTTATTGGTGAAAATGAAAATTGTGTCTTTATTTTATGGAAAAAACTAAATGGACTTTTTGACCGACTCAGTACTTGGCCTTTGCCTCTTTGCACTCTCAATATCAATGATGTCATCCTCATGTTAACTGCTCCACCGTCTTTGAAAGTAACCCTATTCCTGAAATTTGACAGGTGAATACTGCCTTCCTTTGGTATGAAATATGATTCTTCCCTACCACTGCCCCTTCAAAAATGAACTTAACTGTCACCTTCCCTTGGATGATTCTACAAAGTTAGGAACTTCTAGGTGCCTGCGGCCCCTTGTACATACTTGAATTGTAGCTTCTATCCCTAGATACAGACCTTTTGCCTTTCACTACAGGAAGCTCTTTGAAGACAGGAAAAGGTTGACGTCATAGAAGTGAGACCTGTGCAGTCCCATAGGGCCCTGTGCTTAAAAGGGCCAACACTTGCTGTTATCATCTTAAAATTCATAGTAATTTTTGGAAAAGGGGCTCTGCATTTTTATTGTCAAATGGGCCCTGAAAATGACTTAGGCAGTTGTGTCTGTGGGTCCAACAGGCATGAACTAATTGTTTCTTGAACATCAAACTGACAATTTCTCAGAAAAACAGTTAAAAGATAGGCCTTGGAAATGTCATGACCCTAGCACGTTTAGTGGGTCCTGGAGTAAAGACTTAGTTGCTGTGTCTTTTTTCTAGAAGTCACAGTGGTCTTTCTTGAATACCCTCTCAGTCATTCCTCTGAGGTTTTTCCTTTCCTCTGCCCAGCTGCAATAGAGGGGTTCCCTCAAACAACTGACAGCTCAAAAGAAACCTCTGAAAATGTCCACAAAGTTACAGTTCAACCAAAAAGAAATTGTTACACACTCCCTCACTATTTACATATCCATCTAAATTACTTTGTCAGTCTGCTCACACCTTTTGTCGTGTTTCAAAGGCAAGAGTTCTCAGAAATAGGAAGGAAAAAGTATGTCAAAGGTGGGAATCCATTAATGATACTGTGTAACTGGAAAATGCTTAATATGTGTATTACTAAAACTATCAAAATATTTATTGATTACTGTATTCAAGACACTGTAAGGCTCTGGGAGAATACAGTGATAAATAAAACATGAATTCTACCCTCAGAATTTATAGTCTACGAAGGAGACTTACAAACAGGTGTAACAAGTCCAATTATCATGAGTAAAATTAGAGATATAAATAAAATTCTGTGGAAGCACAGAGCAGGAATGATGCCTCCTCTGTGGGATTTGGAGGAGGTTATCTGTTCAGTTTTCAGTAAACAGAATGTAATTCAACTTCCAGATTCAAATCATGGGACCTCCCTGTTCTGAGGGTTAACATTTCAAGCCATAAAACCCAGAGTCCATACACTACAGGCAGGTGTTCTAAATACTACACACAGAGAATGTGGACCCCCCAAGTCTTGTTTGTACGGTGGAGGGGGGTTGAGAGTGATGCACATTCCTTGTGGACACATGATTCTTCCGTTCAGCCTTCTTCCTTATTGCTGCTGTTACATATAGCAACTTCATTTACTTTAAAGAGAAATTAAGTCTCTTCTCTTAGCAGTGAATTAAGACAGAGAATAACATGCTATTGCCTCTGATGAGAGCATCCTTCTCACAGGTTTATTTGTGCCTATTTAATTGCAATCTTTTATTGCTGTACCTCCTTTGAGAGTCTGTATTTGCTAGATTGAATTTTAAAACCCTAGTGGGGCTGATTTCACGACCAGGCTGAATATTGTTCCAGAGAAGCACACAGAAAGCTGAAACCTTCAGGAATTATGCCTGATATGGGTAGCTGACTCCAGTGTCTTTTCCTGGCTGCTAAAGAGTATTTAGTTGAGAGTTCATCAAAATCATTTCATATTTCTACCAGGAAGCATACTATCTGCAAAATATTCATGTATGTGTGGGCTGACCTGAATCACAGTTTTTTAATGAATATCCCAGACAATATTTTCCCTGAAAAAGAAATATTGTTTTTCAAAAGATGGGTAAAATGACTTCATGTAGTGATAGTCATCTGAACTCAGGGGACCTGACCTTGGCATCTATTCCTATCCCTCATGTTTTTCTTAACTTGGGAGCCATGGTGCAGGTTCTGTTAGGATCTTTATATCCAGATGAGTAAGCATCTGTGAACAGTGCTATGAGCAAAGATGAAAGGTTTGTGACAAGTAATCGTGCAGTGTGATCCCTTAGGGAAAGTTGAACTAGAGGGCCCTGAATGTCCCTTTCAACCCTAAACTTCCATAATTCAATTTCATGTTCAGATGTAGAATCCTTGGGGAGGAAAAATTCAAACACTGAATGGAAGTCAGGACAGCTGGTTTCCTGACTGAGCCTCCAGTTAGCTAGATAACTGTGTGCCTGTCACTTTACCTTTACTCCTCAACTCATTCACTTATAAAGCAAAGGTTCTTTTAGCTCTGAGATGCTGTTACTCTATATGTCATAAACATGTGAGCATATAATAATATTTGGCATTAATGAAGCAATTTCTATATGCCAGAAATTTTTTGAAGTATCTAACACAACGCATTAGACCTTTACAATGATTCCATGTGGTAGGCACTGTTTCCTTTCAGGAAAGGAAATGAAGGCACAAGGACGTTAATTAACCTTCCCAAGTTTACTTAGCCAATAGGTGATAGAGCCAGGATTTGAACTCAGCCAATCTGGGATTATACTCTTAACCACTGTGTCATAATGCCTATGGCCTTCTAAGTAATCCATTAAAAATACTGGTTTCACTCAAACTGGAGTTATCAATGCCATGATATTGCCATCATTACTTGTTTCAATAGTACATGTTTAGTATTATGCCATTAAACAGGTGCGTCAAGCAATTTCTGTATGTCCAGCACACTGGTAGGCTGTCGGAATAAAATCCTTTTCAGGCTTTTTCAGAGGGATAGTTGGTAAAACACAGTCTACATATTTGCAGTAACTGTAGATGATTAGGAGGTACCATTTTGTCAAGCAGATAGCAAGTCTAGTGTGGTTTTAGACAAAGGCTTTAATGTACTGCAGTGCTTGGAAAACGCCTAATAGAAGAATCAGGGCTTTAGCTGACCTTGAAGGATGGGTACATTGGAATTAGATTGGCATAGGGGAAGGCATTCCACATGGACTGTGCTACGTGAGTCAAGGCACAGAGATGGAATGACTGTGGCAAAGAATCTAAAGACAAGTCAATGGATAGTGGATTCAATAAAAAGTTGGAGATTGATCTGAAAGACTGTCGGTTGACTAACTTGAGAAAGAGAATTGGTGATACTGGAAGGCCTGAGCATATGGATTTTTGAGGTAAAAAAGAGTAAAAGTCTAACTATAATATTAATGGGTTCACATTGTCATGGACGGAAGGTGGAATGCCATTGTTGCATAGCCACCATAGGAGGAACGGTTTTATGAATCCATAAATTGTATTAAATTAAGCAAAAATGGCATGGAAAAATGAAGTGGGGAAATGCTGCTGAATAGTAGTAGAAGGAAGTCCCCTGGCATCCTTGCTCTGAGCATTTCTCATTGACTAGCTTGCTGGAAATCAAACTGCAAGGGATCCCACAGCTGCTCTCTCCTCCAGAAGAGAAGAAAACTGCAAGGGATTACTAAAGAGAAATTAGTGTTAGGAATAGGAACAGGAACAAGATTATTGGGAATATGACACAGATCCCATACAGGAAGGAAAGAAAAGAGATAGGAGCAGAAGGCCCAAGATAAAGTTTTTGAAGGAGATAACAGGGTAAATATACATACGTATGAAGACAAAGTTGGCTACTAGTGAGCAAAAGGCTTAAGATTCCAGAGAGAAGAGGGATGGGGTCCCAGGAATTGCCCTAGGAGTTGAAAGGCTGAGATCAGTGGCTTGAGCAATGGAGCTGGCATAGACAATGAGAGACATGCTTTTTTTTTCAGTAATATTCCAACGTTAATTAATTCAACAATTACTAGCCAAGCACCTACCATGAACAACAACACTTGGGCCAGGTATTATGAAGACAAGAGAAGTGAAATTCAGTGTCAATAATACATAACAGAAGTCCAAGTCAAGTGAGAGTCATGCATGCTTTCTCACACTGGAGGAAGTTTCAAGGAGAACATGGAATGCTGAGTAACTCAAATCAGTTACCTTCAAATTTCCCTGTTATATTAGGAGAAAAAAAATCAAAAGCCTGAGAGAAAGAGATTTGAGCTTTGAAAAGAGAGAGAACAATTTAGAGAATGTACCAAGGAGTTAGTAAAAACTGAATGGAAGAATTCCTGACAGTAGCAAAGGTTAAATTTAAATTAGTATGAAGGAGGTAAATCAAATGAGAGCCATGGGCAGGCTAATAATTAGGTACCCTTTTGAACAGGTATTCTTCAAATATTTATTCAACCTTCTTTTAAAAATGGAAATGAAGTTAACTAGAGAATGTAACAGGATCGATTTACATTTTATCAATGTAAAATGTAAAGGTTCTAAGTGATGACCTTGGTTCAGAATCCCTTAAAGTTTCTTCTGAGAATAATATAAAGAACAGGGAGGAAAGGGTCCTAGGAGTTGCCCTAGGAATTGAAAGAAAGTGGAATCTACAGCTTCAGCAGTAGGCCTCGACCATCTTTAAGTCTGGCTAAGGTAGCACAGTTGTGTGGATTCCTCCAACAGTGCTTTGCTGTCTAGAAGTTTAAATGGGGAACCACGTTCATTTGGTAT
>VMDR010009029.1:0-34699 GCA_007922815.1 Macrotus californicus
TAACATTTCGACAGTTTCACTGACTTTCCAGATTAGCATAATATATTCAAGAACAAAAAAAAAGAAAATTGAACACAAGTTATTAAAGGAAAATGAAGGAAAGATAAAAAAGGAAAGTGAGGTATCATTGGACATTTGTTCAGAAGAAAACACAGCAACTGTGGATTTCACAAATCAAAAGTTTATAAATTCAGTACAATACAAATCCTTCTGAAGGTAAAAGGTTGAAATTCAAAGGCCTATAAACTTTCAGCCTTAAATAGTATCAATCCTTCTGATCGAAGAAGGGCCGCGACAGGTAAGACTGTGTTACTTGACTTTATTCCCACTAGGTGGTGGGCACAAAGCGATCCTCCGTGAAGTTGACAATGAGCTTCATTCAGATCGTTTTTAATAATGCACATAAAAAAAACCCAAAACGTATTCTTACAAATTGTTCTGCAATCCAAATATACAATAGCTTGGGGGAAAAAACATTTAGAAAACAAAAGCCAATGTAAAAAGACAGATTAAAACAACTAGACCAGTACAAGTTTTATACGATATGGCTCTGATTTTACAGTTTTCTTACTGCATCGTCAATGTCAGAAATCTGTTCCTTCAGCTGGCTCCACTGCTCAGGATTTAAAGAAATACCTAAAATAAAGTTTCAAAAATCAAAAATTGAGAATCTAAGTTTTCTTGAGGATTTTTATACTTTCAACTAAAATTGTTTTATCACAATGACCATTTTTGAGTGGTACAATGGAATAATATTGATATACAATCTCTTAATTTGTTAATTACAGAGTCATCACGATTACCTGAGGTCAATTTTATGCCTAGTTTCACCTTTCAGACACCGCATCCTACATGACATTGGCATCTATTAAACCCAGTGAGAACAAAGGATGACTTCATGATGCATCTCACAAATGCTTGCAAACGAGCAAGCTAAGTGACCAGGCCCAGACTTGGTATGTGACACTCCATAGCTATATCCAGTTGGTTCCAACTTTTGCTCAAAATTTCCACAGGAACTAAAGGTGAATGAATGACTTCTGTGCTGACTTCTTCCAGAAGCATCCATTTCACTTTGGAAAATCCCTGGGATATGCTCCACACGGGACTTCTTGGAATGCACATCCTGAAATCATGCCGTCACAGGGTTCAAATCCCAGCCTCACTAGCACTAATTTTAAGACCTTAAAACAATTACATTACCTCTGAGCTTCAGTTGTCTCATCATTAAAACAGTTCTTACATTTCAAAGGGTTGCTGTGAATGATTAAATTAGCTAACCTGAATTAAAAGCTTAGCAGATCACTGGGCACAAGTAAACACTTAAAAGGTTAGCTTAATGACACTGTCCTATGTAAGTTGTGAAACTATGAACGGAAAGAACGTTGTACTTTAAACTTTCAATATTCTAATACCTGACCCATGCAAACAGAAATAAACTAAACTGAAGAATTGATGTATCTCAGAAAACTGCTGGGAGGCCATGAAACTGAGAGGAAATGGGAATGTACTGGGACAACCCCTAGGAAGGGCTTTGAGGAAGCTCATCCCAGTTTCAGTGCACTCCTGCAGGACAGGAAAAGACATCTGGCATTAGCCACAATGGGACAACTGGGATGACCACTCCAGAAGTAGGCTGAACAAGAAAAGTGTAAAAGATAAAAACACAGAGGGTTATGTTTAATAAACTTAAAAAATACATGAAGCAAACTGCCTTTCAAAATTGCATGCAGGCAGAACAGAAGAAAATAAGGAGGTATTTTTTCATCAGCTAAGGATTAACCTAAAGCAGCTAACTACCCAGATATACGAAATTTATGTTGGTACACAACGCTCTCTAGCTATGGGGTGAATTAATAAAGTATGCTTCTATGATGCTAGATGAAGCAAAATGACAAGAACCCACTTAAAGTATACCACCCTAAAGAATATCCAAAAGGAAACACTGTGTGAACCAGGATTTTCCATTCCTGATTTTACAACTTCCCGGATAGTGCCTACTCTACTTCCGAATTAATGTTTAAAAAAAATTTTTAAGTTACATTCAAGTAAATTACCAGCCAACTGGAGTGATATTAGAGGTACTATTTTGTCTGGGTTTTATTCCAACAGCTATATTTAAGGTACTTCATTAAATAAAGCTGAGTGTCATACCCAAAAGACTACAGAAGATAACGAATCAACCCAACGAGAATCTGTTCCCAGTACACTGCCAACATTATTTCAATTTCAAACAATATAGGTCACTGAGATCATTTTTGATTCAGTCCAGTATTAGGACCAAATTCAGGAAATTAAGTCTCACCTTTTCTCCCTGGTTTCATTTCACCTTCTGGATCCATCCAATATTCTCTAATATCAATAAGGACTTTTCCTTTGAAGTCCCGAACACTGACGTATCTCATTTTTCCAATCTGCAAAGAAACAACACATGAGAAGGTATTTGTTTCTACAGTCCATAATTATATTCATAACTTACTACATACTCTATTTTTAATCACAAAAATAACTACTACTCTCAGTATCAAAACAACAGATAACCAAAGGAAGTAGCACTATTAAAAAGAAATTTTTCTAAAAAGATGGAACTAAACAAGCACAGCTCACATTTCGTATCATTTCACATTAAAAGGGTCATTAGTAAAACAGTGCAACTGCTACGGAACACAATTTGGAGGTTCCTCAAAAACCAGAGCATACGACCCAGCCATGATCCAGCAGCCCCGCCCCACTCCTGGGTATGTATCTGGGAGAATTAAAGAAGGAGCTTAAGATAATTATTTGTACACCCGTGCTCATAGAAGCATTACTCACAATAACCAAAACATGGGGCAACCAAAATGTCCATCTTCTGATAAGTGAATAAATAAAATGTAATATATACATACAGTGGAATATTATTCAGCCTTAAAAAAGAAAGGAATTTCTGGCACAGGCTCCAACATGGATGAGCCCGAGGCCATTATGCTGAGTGAAACACGCCAGTCACAGAAAGACACAGACTGTCTAACTCCGCTCACACGGTGCCCAGAGCAGTCAGACTAAGAAACAAAATCCAGAATGGTGGCTGCCCGGGGGCCGGGGCAGGGCCAAAAGGGGAGAGGCGTTTAGTTGCCAACAGCTCTGCGAGGTGAAAAAGTTCTGGAGGTCGGTCTCACAGCAGTGTGAGCATGTGGTTAAGACAGTAAATTTTTATGTTGCATTTTTTATTAAAAAAAAAAAACATTAGAAACCAAACTCTTGCAGTATAAACTACAACCACAGGAAACCAGACCTTTGCTTCAGCAACCATTCTGAATATAAGAATACAGAGACAATAAATAATAACATGAGAAAGCTTTTCCCTTTACACATTCATTTCAAGTAACATCTTTAACACACTTCACTCGCAGTCTGAGAGCTTAATCCTCCTATCCACCGAAAACTATTTTTCAAATTTCATACTGCTCTTTTTTTTTAAAGATTTTATTTATTTGCTTTTAGAGAGAGGGGAAGGGAGGGAGAAAGAGAGGGAGAGAAACATCAGTGTGTGAGAGATACGTGGACCAGTTGCCTCTGGCGCACCTCCAACCGGGGACCCAGCCTGGAACCCAGGCATGTGCCCTGACTGGGAATCGAACCTGTGACCTTTCAGTCCACAGGCCAGTGCTCAATCCACTGAGCCACACCAGCCAGGGCCATACTGCTCTTAAACACAAACTACAAATTCCAAAGGAATGGAAAACGCTTTACTCAACAAAGCACCATAAACACTCTCCAGGAAGTCTTCCACTACTGTAACATACCGTCTAGCACTTCAACTACAAAGTCCGCTTTCTGATGAACACCTCTAATACTTCTACCGCTCTCCTACTCATTCCAACCTACTCTTCTTCATTCTCACTCACTTAAACTAGCTGTGACTGTTGTGCTTAGAACACACCAGCATGTAAAGGCTCTGTGTTTGGCTGGGTTCCTCTCCCCACCAACCTGGGTCTTGGATTATTAAATACTCCCCTTTATCGGGCTGCCGCAGCATCAGAGCTGTGCAGTGACACAAGCACACGTTTATGACTGCCACCTTGCCTACGTCCCCTCAGACTGCTTCTTCTTGTCTCAGTTTGGTCTCGTTCATTTTTCTTTAGCTGTCCATCTCAAGTTAAGTTTCCTGTCTTCCTGGTATGTCCCCTACTTCCAGAGCATGATGCCCCTAGCTTTATGGAAAAAACAAAGCCCGTTAGGTACAAGGCACAGACAAGTGCCTTCAGATCTTTTTTCTCTGTATTTGCCCACATCATTACCAGTTCTTAACTTCTTTGCCTTTCATATCCCACTTCTTACGTATGCATTCTTTCCCTTTCCAATAGCTTTTATGCACCGCTTCCAAACACGTCTCTCCTCTTTTTATAAAGCATTTTCCCTAACCGGCATTTTGTAACTTTCCCCGTGTTTCCTTCTTCCCTTTAGGGCCAAACTCTGAAAGAAGCAAACTTCTGTTTCCACCAATTAAATCCCCATAGCCTACTCTAAAGTCACTTGTGATTTTATTGTCAGTTTTATAAATTTTTAAAAGATTTTATTTATTTATTTTTTAGAGAGGAGAAGAGAAGGAAAAAAGAGGAAGAGAAACATCACTGTGTGGTTGCCCCTCGCACACCCCCTACAGGGGACCTGGCCCGGAACCCAGGCATGTGCCCTGACTGGGAATCAAACGGGCGACCCTTTGGTTCACAGGCCAGCACTCAGTGCCCTGAGCCACACCAGCCAGGGATGTTGTCAGTTCTAACAGTTCATTTATTACTCAGTCTTCTTTGTGACCCCTAAAGCCCATCACACTGGGTTCCCGGTAAACTGTTTCAATAAATGGATTAAGTCCAAACTAACTGTCACAGTGAAACTGTCAACAACAGTGACTTGTAATATTGATTTAACATATTTTTTAAATTTAAATATCTTAAGCAGCTATAGCACTGCACTAAACGTTTTCATTTTGGTTTTTACAATAAGCCGAAGAGCTTGTTGAGCAGATAAAATTAAAATATATTAAAAACCTACTAAAATAATATTGATTATGTAAGTCAAGTGTAGACTTAAGGAAGTGGAAGAAACTTTAGGTGGTAAAATTAGACCTTGAAAAATGATTGAGCATTAATGAAGTAAGAGGGAGGAAAAAAGTAACAAAGACACAGAAAGGAGAAAGCAGAAGGACACAGCACCTATATCCAAAGACAGGCCCCGCAGACTGAGCTGTACTGAAGAGGACCTGAAATACCAGAAGAGAATTCTGAAGCCTTTACAGGTTCCTGACCAAGAACAAAAAACAAGATAATACTACTGCTGCTGGTTTTCTGCAAGACTCATATTCCAGAAAAATCTGAAATCTGAAAACAAGGTTAATTAAATCTTTAACCCTTTCGGTACAGGTGCCGGATATATCCGGCGCCCATCTGATGACCCGTGTGGACGAGCGCCAGATATATCCGGCATCCATCTGTATATAATTTTTATAAATTTTACTTATATAATTGATAAAATTTTTTATAACTATCTCTTAATATTAAAGTTACAAACAACACTTGGAAAAAAGCATTGTTTTATTAAGCATAGATCTTATATAAGGTTAGGAAAGTCTTCACACAAAGGAGGACTGACCATGCGCTATGTGCGCGTTTTCGCGGCACCTCATACAGCGGGAGTGTCACGGCGGAAAGAGCACTCACACCGAAAGGGTTAAAAACCTAACTAGAAACTAAGTTTAAAAATCAAGACTGAAAGGAAACCTATTTTTAAGAAAGAGACAAGCACATTGTAAGTATCTTAATACACATTTTACCAGTCTTAAATTAGAAATAGCAAGTACTCAATTTTTTTATGTAAAATACATAGTACGACACACTAAACACAAGAAATAGCTAGCTACTTCAACTTCTATCCCTGCTCTCTAGAAACTTCTCAGAAGGGCCCTCGTCCACAATTTCAATGAAGCGTACTGTAAACATTTTTGTCTGCTGCTGGCTCACACAGCACGAGGAGGGATTTTCTTCCTCCCAAACGTGGCCGACCATGCACGTATTCAAAACCTTGTGAATTTACAGTATAGGTCCCTAATCGCTTTCAAATGACTTGTGTCTGATATACAGTAAACAAGGAACTACTCCAAATAGAGAAAAGGTATAGGTTGGTAAACATACACTAAAATTTGGTAACATTTCAGAGACCAGCTGTGGGTTCAGAAGGGTAAAATCTAGAGACACAGACGAACTGCTGCTCCACCAAAATCTCAGTCACTTACAACCTAAAACTTACTGTGCATTTCGTACACTGTCCCTCAATATATCAGTGAGCGCAGGCTGCGAACCAAAGGGTCGCCGGTCGATCCCCAGTCAGGGCACATGCCTGGGTCATGGGCCAGGTCCCTGAGAGGGGGTGTGTGTGAGGCAACCACACATTGACGCTCCTCTCCTGCCTTTCTCCTTCCCTTCCCTCTCTCTAAAAATAAATAAATAAATAAATCTTTTTAAAAAGTTGTCATGCCAATCTCCAAACAAAGGCGGGCCCGCAGAACAGCACACCATGTTTCTCCCGTGACTGCCACTCCCCCATACCAGAGAGCAGAGCCACAGCAGTGCATGCTCTCTCCGGAGTTCAGGGGACAGTGGCACTGAGGAAGGAGACAGGATGGCTGCCCCTAAGACCAGGAACAAGGCAAGGATGTCTGCTCTCACCACTTCCTTTCAATACTGTACGGGAAATAATAGCAATAAAGCAAGAAGAGGAATGAAAAGGATGACATAAAACTCAACAGACATAATCATTATCAACAGACAAAACTCTAAGAAGTCTCAGAAAATACATACATAACATATAAATATATAAATATGTTTACGTTATGTAATATGCATATTTTTCTAGCAATAAATTGGAAAATGAAATTAACATTTACAATACAACCAAAAAATGCAAATACTTAAGAATGAATTTAATGAATGACGTGCAAAGAATCTACAGTGAAAATCACAAAACAGAGAAATCCAAAAAGATCTGAACAAATGGAGAGACAGTGTACATATTAAGTAGAAGACTCAATGTTGTCAAGTTGCCTATCCTCCCTAAATCAATCTTCAGCTTTACTCAATACCAATCAAAATCCCAGTAAGCTATTTGGTAAAAACTGACAAGCCGATTCTAAAGTGTATATAGAAATACAAAATACGGAGAGTAGCAAAAAGATTCTAAAGGTGAAGAATAATGTTAAAGAACTTATACTACCTGATTTCAAAACTCACTATAAATGCATGGTAATGACGACAGTGTGGTCTGAAGACAGAGATATAAATCAGTGGAACAGAGTGCAGAAGTAGATACTTTTTTACATATTCACTGATTTCCATTACAAAGATCCAAGACAATACAACGGAAAGTGAACAGTCTTTTCAACAAGTGGTACTGGAACAACTGGCTAGCTGTATGCAGGAGAGAAAAATGAGTACCAACCCCTGTCTCAGACCAGGCACAGAGAAACTATTTCTACATGAATCACAGATCTAAACACACGAAAGTTAAAACCACAAAACTTCTAGGAGAAAAACACTGGCAAAATTTTTGTGGTCTTGGGGGTAAAAAATATGTCTTCATAATAAACAAAAAGTATTAACCAAAAGGGAAAAATTATCAAAAATTGATTTAATCAAAATTGAAGCTTTTTAAAGATATTTAAAATAAATGGCAAACCACAGAGCCAGAGAAAATATCCACTTTACTTATGTCTGTCTGACAAAGGACTTGTATCTAAAATATATAAAGAACTCTTACCACTCCATAAATCAAATGACCTTTTTTTTAAATGGACAAAAGACCTGAACAGAATCTTCAAAAACAGGTATATGAAGCCCTAGCTGGTAGGTACCTCAGGTGCTTAGAGCATCATCCCGACACGCCAAGGTTACGGGTTTGATCCCCAGTCAGGACACATACAAGAATCAACCAATGAATGCATAAGTAAGTGGAATAAAAAAATCATATTTCCCTCGTTCCCTCCCTCTCCACCCCCCCCTTCCTGTCTCTCTCTAAAATCAATATAAAGTTTTCAAAAAAATTTTAAAGCAGGTATGTGACATTAAGGAAATGCCAAGTAAAACTACAATGAGCCACCACCACTACACATCCATGAACTTAAGTAGCTAAAATTAAAAAGACTGACAATACCCAGTGAGAATGCGGAGCAACTGGAATCTCACACATTGCTAGCAGATGTGTAAGATGGTACAGCTAATATGAAAAACAGTTTGACAGTTTCTCAGAAACTTACACATACACTTAGCTTATGACCCAGCAAATATATCTGGTTTCAACCCAAAAGGGAAAAATTATCCACAAAAAAATTTGTACCAGAATATTCAGAGCAGCTTTATTCCTAATAGCCCTTGAGAAGTAACCCAAATGTCCATCCAAAGTGAACGGATAAACAAATTGAGGTATAATCATACAATGGAACAACAATCAGCAATAAAAAGGAACTACTGATAACATGAAAATGTCCTGCTGAGCAGAAGAAGCCAAACACAGAAGAATACAGACCATGTGACTCCATTCGTGAGCGTTCCTAGAACAAACTGTCAGCCTCCTTGTGGAATCACCCCCGCCCCACAGGGGGATGTTCTGGGGTGATGGACACGGCCTCTCTACAAGAGTGCGTACATTTATCACAGCTCATCAGATTATACTGTGTGTGTGCGCATTTTATTACATGTATACATTATATCTCAATAAAATCTACTTTAAAGAAAGGAACTTACCCAACGGTCACCTCCTCTCCTTTGAGGAGGAACTTGAAAAAAGCTAAGAAACTTATGCCCCTGGTAGTAGTAAACAGATGTAATTACAATACAAAGAATAAAGGTCACTGCAATCACATGTGAGAGGAGCAAGTAACAAACAATGCATACAATTTCCACGCATATAGTTTGGAAGTTGACAGGAAAAAAATGCCACGTACACTACAGGAACAATGATTTCTTAAATTTTTTTGATTCCCTGTCCCCTTTGAGGATTTGATGAAGGTTATAAATAATCCTCTTAGAAACAACAAAAAAGTTCAAATAAAAAAAATAATTCCAGACTCCCTGAAGTACATTCATGAAACCCCCACCCCATGCAACTCCTGAAGCTTAAGAACACTTGACTGGATAATGACATGATTTAGAAGTATCGTGTTTATCCTGAAATCATCAAATCAACGAAGGTGGTACCACCAGCCCTCATGCCTACCTCTGAAGAAAAGTGCCCAGGGTCCCGCAGAAGTAACACTTGCTTGAGTGTGGTTGGTAGGGTAATAATATGGGTATAGTAGTTTATAGTTTTAATTTGAACATTTCACCTAAAATGTCATATGGTGTGCTTGAATATGATATCGTTATGTTACAGAATTATATGCTTATGATTTTTTAATAAAAGATGTTGTAATAAAAAGGGGCGTTATTTCTGTCAGATCCTGTAGATCAAAGTCCCCTGAGCCTCAACCATACTGACCCTTAAGACCCTAAATAATTACAAGTTAGTTGCCCAGAGCATCTTTAATGTCACAGAAGTCCTGTCTCAGGCCGGTCATATATATCCCTACGGAACCACGCCCTTCAAATTCAGAGCTGGAGGAACCAGACAAAGGGAAGCCTCTAGGAGCACTGCCTCTCGAGCCAGAACTCTGCCCGCATTATTCTAGAGTCTCAAAGATCAGTGCGGTGACATTCAGAGAGCTGCTTACGTTTGCCACACACTGCTCTACCAAAAGCAAGTTTATTTCCTCTAGTTCTATTCTCGAGATAAATAGTTAAAAGAAAAAAGTCACATAGTTACTAACCAAAGAATTTTAATTTAGATTTTAGATCTATTTGTTTCTGGTAAAGTATATCTAATAAGCTGGGTCCTGAAAGATTCTAGCAATGTCTGAAACCTCTGTGGGAGCTGTCTTCTAGAAGTACAGAAAACATATAACCCTATTTTAAAAAAAGAAAAAAAGCTACTTTACAAAGCACAATGAGAGTAACTGAATTTTCTTCCAAAAACCCCATCCTTCATCTAATAAAATTATCAAACCATTAATATGAATAAAGTCCTGACTTTATATTATCCAACCAATGTACTCTAATGTGCTCTTAAGCCAATTAAAATTCAGTATTATCACCTAAATACTTTTCTATGGTCAAAACACCATTTCAAGGAAAAAGCTACAATGGCAACGAAATTTAATATATCATCTCTTAGAAAGCCCACACCACTAGGTCTGTGAAAACTTACTTTGAAAACCAGGCTTGTGCTCCTCCTCCTAAAGGCGTTTTCAGAAGGGTGAGAAGTCTAACAGCCTCATCAGGCATGGGAAGAATTCCAAATTGAGTTGGACTCACATTTTTCAGTGAGCTAACCACCCCTAAAAATAGATCTCGTTTTCCCGAATCTGCTCTAACAGAGTAAGAGCTCTAAATGTGGGTCCTGGTTTCTTTTCGTATAAAATTAGGAGTTGAATGACAAAATAAAATCCACTAATACACCATTAATAGGCCATAGGTGCTCTATTTATCATACAGGTATAGGCAGGCATATGGTGAACAGAACTAATCAGAGAAAAGCCCAACAGAGTTGCCCAAATACCTGAAAGTTTTTACCTACACTGCAAACATTAAGTTCAAATATTCCAAAGTAGTCCTTCATTCTACACAGGAGGAAAGTGTATAAAATAATACTCTTTTTGCAGATTTCACATTTCATTCTGCCCCTTAAGATAGCTTCCCACTATACTTTGAATAAAACTCAAACTCCTAAAAATGGCCTCCCAACAGGAAGGCTCTGCCAGATCTAGCTCTGTCCCCCCTTACCAACTAGACCCCCATGTGCACCCTCAGCCAGGCTTTCGAGACCCCAGCCACCAGGGCCTTGTCATGCTAGCACAGTCCCAGTTCTTTCTGACTTCAAGGTACTGCAGTTTCCTCTACTTCGAAAATGAGTTCCTCTCCCGTACATTCCACACGGCTGGCTCTTCCTTTCCATTCCTCCTCCATTTTGGGGGGGGGGGGGGGGAACGTGTTTCTTGTATAAGCCCTAACCAGGAAGGAACCCGCAACCTTGGTGGATGGGGACCACACTCTAACTGAGCTTCCCAGCCTGGGCTCCACCTTTGTCTTATCAAATACCACTTCTGTAGAAGATTACCAGAGCACCTTCTCTCTCATAATAATCTACCCTTTTACTTCTCAGCCCTTACTTCATTTTAAGAGAGGAAGAAAGAATCTTATTTCATTGTAAGAGAGGAAGGGAGGAGAAAGAGAAGGAGGGGCGGCAAGGACGAGACAGACAGACAGAAACATTGATGTGAGAGAAAAACATTGGTCAGTTGCCTCCCTCCTGTACACACCCAATGGGACGGAACCTGCAACCTTTTGATGCACAGGACGATGCTCCAACCAAGCCACCCAGTCAGGGCATCAGATGATTTAATTACGTTTATTGATTTTAGAGACAGAGGGAGACAGAGAGAGAAACATCGATATGAGACAAAATCCCCGACCAGGGATTGAGCCCACAACCTAGGCAGGTGCTCTGACTAGGAACTCAACCCCCAAACTTTTGGAGTACAGGACAATGCTCCAACCAAGCCACACCAGCCAGGGCAGCTCTTATGACTTTAATTAACAGTGGTGCCTCCGTACGCATCCTTCATTCATGCCGCATCCTTCATTCATGCCGGACCTCCTGGACCTCCTGACGTTACTGAAGGATGAAGCACTTCCTCTTGGGGGGTGGGGGCGGGGGCGGGTCATGACTCATATGACTTCCAGCAAGCTTGACAAATCCCAAGCAAGTGCCAAACGCTGAAACATTTTTTTCTCGTCAAAATGCAACAAGTACAGGGTTTGATGAGTTCTGAAGCTGACAAGTACCAAGGTACGACTGTATGTTTATGTGTGTAATTTTTGTCCCCATAAATCCCATGAAACCACAGGCCCCATCTAGTTGGTTCATCAGGGCACATCCAGAACTTAGCAAGGCCTGAATGAAATATGGTCAACTTTTTATCCGATCACTGAAACAGCGCCCTTTCATAATTCTTACAAACAGCAACTTACAATCTCTATCAAATTAACCTAGTCTGCTCCTACTTCCTCTACAGTATACAGAAATCAGAGAACTAAACTCGTAACTAAATAATTCATCTGTATTTGCTTATTTTTTCTCTATGTATTTTTAAATAAAAATCATATATACTTGAAGTGTGCAATGCCCTGATATAAATATTCACAGTGAAATGATTACTACGGTCAAATAATTAGCATACCCTCTTCTCAGTGTTACCACTGTTGGTGTTTGACCAGTGCACCTGGAACCTTAGCATGTTCTTAGAGCCCAGTATTAAGTATAGCAATCGTGTGGCTATCTACCTTCTTTATCCAGAATGGTAACAAGGCAAAGTAAAAAAATCTACTCCTATCTTCCTATTCCCACCTTAACCCTGGCACTCTTCCAAGACTTTCAGTGAACTGTGTGTACAATCATATAAATATGCACTGTGTGTGTGTGTTGTATGCTAGCCTCACTTCCTAATCAAATGTTTGCACTCTCGTGCTGCCCAACATTTCGGCTTCAACACACACAGACCTCCTGGGAATGCTCACTCTATATGCTGGCCCTCACTACTGTACTCCTGTTTCCTTCCCTCCTCCCGCTTTGGCCCACACCCCTCCTTCCTTCCTGAACTTCAGCCAGCAGACAGGTCCTCAGTCCCCTCCCCCTCCCTCACTTCAATCCACCATGTTGATGATCGCACGGGAACATTTCCCAACCACTGCCCTCCAAGTACCACAGGACACTCTTATTTTATCACATTCACAATCAGGTCCAAGAATCCAAACCCAACCACCTTTGCCATTAAAACTAATTTCTGTCCCTCATTTCCATTCATTAAACCTGCTCTTCCATGGTCTCTCAAATTTACAGTCAGTCTTCATTGACTGTTTCATTCCTCCAGTCCATTTTCCCTCATCAGTAATTTATAATCATCACCACTTCTTTGGGAAAAACCATCTAAGCCCTATCACCTCACTCACAGATTAAGGCCTACAATAAATTACCCAAGATCCTTCACCTGCATTCATTTACCCCCACCGCCTCTCCCCACAAACTCTTCCTGTATCGTACAACGGTGCCAATAACAAGTCTCCCTGAAACAAAACAGAGTACCCAGGAGAAGAACTTCCCTCACGTTACCTCACTACTCCACCTTATTCTCCACAACACATGAAGAGAGGGCCTGTGCTGGTAAGCCTACGTGCCCTTTCTGTTCTTGTCAAGCCCAAACTAGGCAGGTCTCACTGCTGCTCCCTCTCCAACATCCTACATGTACCGGATCCTTCACAGCCCAATACTAGACCTGCCTCCGCCAAACTACTTTCTAATGTGCAATTCTCAAGCTCTTCTTTTGGATTTCTATGGTTCTTATCCATGTTACTCTAAATATAGCAAACTATAGATGTCTAGATTTTAACAATAATCTAGCATCGCAAAGGCGCAAAGGGAGGGTTTGAGATCTTGCTCCCGGGCATGTTTTCAATTTGGCTCAAATTAGACTCATTAAAAAAAAACTCCAGCATCAGCCCTGGCTGGTGTGGCTCAGTGGATCGAGCACTGGCCTATGAACCAAAGGGTCACCAGTTCAATTCCCAGCCGGGACACATGCCTGGGTTGCAGACCAGGTCAGGTCCCCAGTAGGAGGTGCACAAGAGGCAACCACACACTGATGTTTTGCTCCCTATCTCCCTTCCCCTCTGTCTAAAGTAAATAAAATCTTTAAAAAAAAATTCCAGCATCAAATAAATTACTTTCAACTAACTTATCCTTATATTTCAATATCCTTAGGCAAGACATCTATAATACACATAAAGAACTATGCATTATTAGATTAAGGTACTTTCATCCTTCTTCAGATGAGGCCAGATGATAAATCCTCTGGACCTGAGAAAATAACCAACTCTACCTGAAACATGTTGTCATCTCTGCTGCTGCTGCTCTGCTTGGAAGATGACAGTGCTCTTGAAGTTTCACCAGTCTTTTGCTTCTTTACAGGTTTTTCTGAAGTAACTTGCTTTTTCCTCTTTAACTTGGAAAAAAACCATGAATATGATTAAAATTTGCACACTAAGTAATAAAACACATCTCAGGCTTATGGACAAGAAAGGGTTAGGTATGTACAAGTGTAGTGACCCAAAGTAACTCACAGGACGATCTGGTCATAAATTCCTAACTGGGTGAGTCAGGGTGGGCAGTCACACCCCAGGCCTATGACTTTCTAGTGAAAGGTGTATCTTTGCACTAAGCCCTGTCCACTGTGCTCTAGGTGAGCACACGTTTCACGTGTCTTTTTCAGACCCCTGGAAAGCTTCATCAATCACCCTCAGGAGAACACCTGGTCTCGTTAACTGCCCTGTAACCCACCCTGCTTTGCTTTCCCCCACCTTCACGCACATTCTCTGCATTCCTTTCCTGGTCCCAAATGTACGAGATAAACTACAAACACGAACTGTCATCCTCCAGTGCATCTGAGATCTTGGTTCCTAACAACGTTACCGGTTTGACTCAAATGAACTCCTACAAAAATCCTCTACAGGTTTGGACACATCTTACATTAACAGGTTCAAAGATTCCATTACTTGTTTTTTTAAGACTTTATCCATCTATTCTAGAGAGGGGAAGGAGGGAGAAAGAGAAGGAGAAAAAGACTAATCGGTTGCCTCTCACACGCCCCCTACTGGGGACCTGGCCCACAACCCAGGCATGTGCCCTGACTGGGAATCAAACCAGCAACCCTTTGGTTGGTAGGCCAGTGCCCAAACCATCGAGCCACACCAGCCAGGGCACTATTCCATTACTTTTTACGATTTAAAGAATCAAAAGACTACATTTATTAAGTAAAAAATCATAAATACAAACACAGGCAGGTCGCACATGACAATGAAACTTTGAAACTAACCTAGCACTGATATGTAACAGTGTTTTCTAACTGTTCTCAAGAGCCCAAGAATACTTGAGAAATTAGAGTATTAACCAGAAAAGTTATTTTGTAGACCAGGACCCTACATAAGGTTTCTTTGGGAGGAACAACAGTAACAACAAAAAGATGAGGGACCTGCTGCTTTTAAATAAACTTTTGGAAACCACAGTCTACTAAAGCTACAAAGGGAATGTGCTAATTATGAATACAAAAATGTATTCCATTTCTAGGTTATGATTATTTATTTATGCTCTGCCGATTCCAAGAGAGACTTAAACTGGCTTAGGGACTTGATGAGCAGGCAAAGCTATGAAACCTATTTTGTATTGGGCACTACTCAATAACTCAAGAACTTCCTCATCACAAAAAAACCACTGAAGACAGACAGTGAAGTGTTTAACCAGCACTCCAAATCAAAACAATGCTTTAAAAGTAGCATTACTGCCCAAGTTTTTAATACAGCCCTGTTCTCAAACTGAGCTAACCGCCCGTGAAAACCAGTAGAGGGCAGTCATGTTCTTCAGTGGAAAGCATAAACTAGTACCAGGACCAAGAGTAGGTTTACAATTGTAATACAAATAAAAACGATAATTAATAAATAATAGAATAAACTGTTTTGTGTTCTCACAACTGCAAACTTACTTTTTCCCACCCCCATAATTTAATGTTTTACTAAATTTGGATGAAGGTAGGTAAAATATAATGTACATATACAAAAAAAAAAAAGTTAAGCCCTTACAAAATTAATAGTACTATTTGGGACAAACAGCAAAAATGAACCCAGCTCAATAAGCAAAGGCAATTATTCTTTACATCAGGGCCTGACTAGATACTGCCTGTGGACTGGCACATAAAAAGTTCAATGAAAATGGTAAATGAACCTATGTGCAAATAAAAAAACTGAGAGATTTCCTACTACAATATGTGTATGTTCTTTGAAGTCTTGTTTCAACCTTCCAGATGATATTATATTCCGTATTTCCCCATAAAGGTCCATCTTCTAGAAGATTCTCCCTTATTAAGCTCTCTTTTAACTGCCAGGCTAACTAAAAGTTCAGAGATACAACTATGGAAGCTTCTAGGTGATAAAGGACAGGTCTGCACGAAGGAAGCCCTGACTACAGTGTGAGGAGCTCAGTAACGGGAATCATATGCCATTTACACTGCGGTTGTCAACTAATGCAGAAAAAGCCCATTCTGTCGAAATGGGTAATTTTGTGTCAGCTTTGCTGGGTGTTGATTTAACTAAAAAGAGGGGACCAGGACAAATAACATTCTAACTTAAAAGGTACCAAGCTCACATTTTAAGTAATACTTGTAGACTCGATAAACACCAATGGCTGAGAAGGCTGTCAAAATTGACATCTGCATTAAAGGGGTTCAGATCATTTGGATCAACTACTTCATTCAATAGCTAGATAGAAAGATTTCTAAATAGTGGCAAATAGTAGCTTTGACTTTATTCTAATGCTATTCCCCTGGGGTCTATGGCACTGGTCCTGTAGCTTTAGGGTTCCTCATCTGAGGCTGCCCAGAGTGATTTAGGGGCTCGGAGTGTGCATGTACCAGCCAGCACCGGAGGCATTGTCATGAAGTGGAGTGGAGTGGCCCAGGGGCTATCTGCACTTTCAGAAGCAGCCCTCCAGGCTTCTCACTGGGAGATTCAGGCACGCCTCCCTGTCCCTCAGAACTGGCTGTGGAGAATCCTGCTGAACTAGGTATACAGAAACGACTTGGTCCAGGAAGTCAGTCACCTTTTTGTCAACTTCACTGTCAGAATCGCTGCCAGAAGAGCTTGAAGAAACCAGTTCCTTTGATTTAGGCATTCTGAAAGAAAACATATTATGTAAGTAACTTACAAACTGCTCTATTACCTTCGATTTAAATCTCTCCCATAATCAGAAATGTAAGAAGTCCCATGGTTCATTCTACCACTTTGTGGTACTGGAGTGGGTACACTGAGCACAATGCTGTAAGTTGTGCTCTGATCTATGCTCTTTCAAGTTGAAAATAACATGCAGAGTGAAGTGTTCTGACCCAGCAAGGAGAAAGTATCACACACATCTCCCTCTTATACCAATGGGTCTTTTTATACTTTATTTTAAGAGGTTAGATGTTTATGAGCAGGGTACTTTGCAAGAAGCAGCTGACAGCAATCACTGTTAAAGCCAGAGAGAAATATGAATAATAATTCTCAGTACTGCTTTTTCCACTTCTCACTGATGAAACCTAACAGAAAATTATTCACTGCAGGAAATGACCACAACATTCATACAACACAGGGAACAGCTGCATTTTACAGATGTTGATATAATTAAATTGCCATTGTAATACTATTTTTCATATTTTGTCTATGTTCTTAATTTTATTTGGCTTTTTGACCATGCCATCACATAGTAAGTACAAATTCAGAGTTCACAAAGTTATACATAAGTCACAACTCATTACATTTTACACTGATTTTCTTCTCTGGAATATACCAGAATCTGAAGAATCTGCTTTTAGGAGAGGCAAAACCTTTCCTCAAATTCCCACTAAGACCCTAGTTCCCCAGGTTCCCCAAGACAGAGATACTGGGTTGGCCAGAAAGTTCATGTAGGTTTTTTTCATACAAGGCTCTAGTAATGCCTTTAACTTCATTCAAAACAATGTTGTTACACTGTATTGTGGCAGCAGTCATATCAGCATGCTTTTTTTTTAAAACTTACCATAATTGGAATTTTTGTGCAGCCATTTTAATATTGAAGATAGAAGAAGATACACAATGTTTTCGACATATCATGCTTTATTATTTCAAGAAAGGTAAAAATGCCACTGAAACGCAAAACCAGACTAGCGCAGTGTGTGGAGAAGATGCTGCGAGTGACTGAACATGTCAGTAGTACTGACACTCTGGCCAAACACTCCTTTGCTGTGGGGTTATCTTGAGCACTGGAAGGTGTTTAGCAGCATCCCTGGCCTCCACCCACTAGAAGCTAACAGCAGGAAACAGCTGACGTACTCAAAATACCCAAATCAATAAAGTTATTAGAGAAAATGAAAAATGTGTCTATTATTTTATGGAAAAAATTAAACGGATTTTTTGGCCAACCCAATACATAGCCCAGTGCCTTCCTTTCAAGCAGACGTTTACTGAGTGACTAAGTACAGCAAGGCAGGGCGCCTGGCTGCATCTACTTTTACGGGGTTTGTTTTTTTTTTAAAGGCTACACCCCAAATTTCAAGGAACTCCAAGGCATGCTGTACCTATTTTCAAGGCACTTACAATACCAGGTGGTAAAATGTTTATTATCAAAGTATCTTTAGCTCTCTCCATCTCCTCCTCTGCCAAGACTGAGCCATTAATCTTTGCATGCGCTGAAGGGCCCAATACACACAACAGACTGTAAATGTTTGGATAAAAAGGAAAAAAGGACTTCATTTTCTCCTTTAAAAAATCATAATCCAGCTCTACACTAAACTTGAACTGGCACTGGCATTCAACGTGTTCCACAATAGGAGATCAAGGTAAAAGAAGTGGGCCATCCCAACTCCAGCCACTGAATTCGAAAAGCTCACACCATACCCAACCCAGCCATGTTGACTTCACTGGCAATTTCTTGATGAAAGAGTAACATTCTTGGGAGCAGCAACGTTCATAACCAAGTTTTACGCATTATTCCTGTTACTGCTCCATTTTACAACCTCATCTCCAAATCAATTCAGTTTTGCAGGTTAGCTGCTAATAATGCCAAGACACACTTTTTAAAGGTAATTAAATTAAACATAACCTATTTTTCGCTTTGGAACAGCCTAGCATAACTATGCCATCTGTTAAAAGCTGCCTAGAGGCCTAGGATCATTTAAGAAAACACCCTCCTATTTAATCCAGTAAGTCCATTAAAAAGAAACACAATGATAACTATAGCCAGCCCCTTAAGAACTTTTGACAAAATATGTATTTATATTTAATGTGCCTTTACTGCCTCCCCTCCCCCCTGAAAAAAAGCAAGCTCATAATTCAAGCAAATGATACTAAAATCGCTAACGTAGAATATATACAAGACGCAAATTAACAAAACTAAGTCTTTGGTCATCGATAGCGTGTTGGGTTAGAAAAGACGATGTGAAAATAAACCAGGACTAAAGGGCACACGAATTCAGTACAACACGAGGGTGACGAGCACCAAGACCCGGGGAGGGGTCGCACGGTACCAGGGAGCCTGCCGGAACTCTAGGGCTGGAAACGGCAGGAGCCGCGTAGGGGCAGGTTGGTGGCAGGGGGCGTGGGAGGTGGCGAAGTGCGGAGGAGACCGTGCGGGAAGAGGAGGGACTTGCACCAAGCGCCATTTTCTTCTCTCGAAGCACTCGCTACCCCTGCAAACCAGCCGTCCTCCATCCTCAGCCCCCTCCGCCCCCCACCCGCCATGCTACCCGGGTGGGCTCCGCTCGCTTGCTCCCTTCCCTAGAGCGCCCCCCACCCTGCAGACAAGGGTGGGGACTCCGAGAAGCCCTGGGGGAGGAGCAGACCCCGCACGCGCCCGTACCCCGGCCGGGGCCGGAGCCAGCCGCAGCCGCTGCTGCATTGTCCCGGGGGCGCCCCGGCCCCCTCCCCGCGACTCCTGGCCCGGCCGCGCCCGAAATCCCGGGCCACTGCGCCCACCCCCACCCCGGGGCCGTTTCAGAGGCCTGGCTTTGGGCGCGTAGGAGATTGCAGCACAAGGGCCGCGGGGTCGTAGATGGAGAAAGGGCGTCGGAGACGGAGGAGGGGGTCCGTGGAGGCCGAAGCAGAGAAGGGGTAGGTCACGCAGCGCCGCCATTTCCCGCGGCCGGTACCTACGAGAGGAGCGATGGGCCGCGGGGCAGCACACAGCCCGGGAGAGAGGGTGAAGGGGTCAGCAGGGTAGGGGGTTCGAGGGCTGGGGGCGGAGTCCCGCCTACTCACGCTCCGTTCCTGCTTCCTAACAGCCCCGTGCTCGCTCGCTCGCTCACGACTGACAGAGAACCGGACGTGACGGAAGCCAGGAGACACCGGCTCCGCCCCGCCAGACACGTGATGGGGCGTGGCCTCGCTGCTGAAACCAACACCGAGATCCTTTCCAGGGCCTTAAAGGAACCGCCCCTCGTCCTGAGCAGTTACCTTCAAAGTGAGGTGCAGGGAAGATTGGGTCTGTGAGTGAATGAAAGTGAATAAAACATTAAAGAAAAGCACCGAGCTTTGCACTTGTTCCATAAGTGTTTCTTGTATGAAAGTGAAGTGTCCGTACTGAAAAAGATCGACACTTCTGGCCCATTTCTCCCAGAAATGACCCTCCCCTGCCAACTCCCCAGGATTTGACTGCCTGGTAAAATCCGAGTCACAGTGTTTAATTACATAAAACGCAAGAATTTTTGCAGAAGTCGTGGGTCACACAAACCTTTATACCTAAACTGAAGTCCTGGAGGTATAAGATAGTTCACAGAAGTCAAGAGAACTCTATACTACAAGCAAGAATATATCTTAATAGATGCTTTCAATATATGTTTAATGAATGCCTAACATAGCTAATAATATATGTAAAGTTATATTCACCCAACACATTTAGCAAGCACCTACTATGTGCCAGGCACCACAGGAGGCACATTACATATATCAGGAATTCAACAAGCACTTTCCAAAGAAGATTATTCCCTCCATTTTATAGATGAGGAAACCAACAAGGTTAAATAAGTTGTTGGAGGCTCATGGAGTGCATGATGCCAACCCTACAGAGTCTGATTACAGGGCTGCCGACGGAGGGAGGGACGACACAAAAGCTCTGGCCCACTCCCTCATGCAGTGTCAGGCTAGGTGGCCACTTTTTTACAATTCCTTTTACACAACCTTCAAAAAAAGGCAAAATCATCTATAGGGGCCTGGTTACCATTGAGGAATATCACTTGGGAGTGAGTATAAAGGAATCCACTAGAATGCTGAATATATCTTGGTGTGGGCGGTGGTTGTGTTACCAGGGAGAGACCCTAGTTAGCCCCCTACCCTCCTCACCTTGTTCCTCGGTTCTTGCCTCCCTCAAGCGAGAGAAAACATGTATAGTGGAAATGGGATAGAAAGGTTATTTATGAAATGCACAAGGTTGAAACAACAAGTAGGCACCCAGCTAGCCTAAATGCCCCATGTATGGAGGATATAAAGTTGTTAGTTGTAAGTTTGTTCTATACACTTGAGCCAAGGCTACAAGTGGACACCCAGCTAATCTGAGTGAGCAGACTGTTGGGGTCCGGGGGTTACATACCTTAGTCAGCTTTTTGGTTCCCCCTCCTTCTCCAGCTCTAAACCTTGGAAATAATGCACAGCTACAAAAGCATTCTTTCTCAGCTGGTAAAGGCTCTTTGTCTTAGTGAAATTGCTACAGAGGCTCCCTTTCCCAGCACAGAGTCTCAAGGACTCCCCTCCTCCTGCGCCACCCCTGCTTGTGATGTTTGGAATGCCCACGATCTCATCAGACCAGGCTCAGGACCGCTGAGTCAATGAGTGGGACGTGTCTCCCTCTTCCTCCGGGCCTTGGTTCACTACCCACCCTACCTAACACTGGCACAGGTGTGTACAAATATAAAATTTCACTTAATATTTGCGCATTTTACAGTATGTGAGATACACTTCAATGAGAAAGTTGAAGAAGTAAAAAATAAAAATACTAAAATTATCAAAAGATGAAACGCACTCAAGAACCACGGTTCTAGCATGATAGCTTGCTAGCCTGAAGTCTGCAAATCCGAAGGCAGTTAGGGACGCCCCCTCAACCAACACTACAACCAACTGAACAGAGTTCCTATGTGGCCCACAGTGCTGGAGGACTCTGTGGGGGGTGTCTGGTTGGGCTGAGTCATATTGTCTGGTAACTAGAGGATCACCCAGCTCCCTGGGCCCTGGGAGCCGTGGATGTAGTTCTCCCTCAAAACCTGGGTGCTTCCTGAAGAGGGACAGGGTGCAAAGCCCTGGTTGGATGGAGTCATTTGGCATGCATCTTTCCCTCCCTCTCCTCCAACTTAAAGAGAGCTACATGTGCTTCTATTTACTCAGGAGCAGGAAACTCCCCAAAGGTCCTTTCCCAGTTATCACTCATTCAGTAAACATGTACTGAGCACCTACTATATCCTAGCATTGCTCTGAAGGCTGGGAATTCAAGAATAAACAAGACTGATACAGCCGCTCTAAGCTCATAGTGCAGAATATAAGCAAGTAAAAAATAAATAGTAATTGAGCAAATTTAAAGTTCTTTTTTAAAAAATATTACTAGACCTTATAAAAATATATAAGAAAATTATGAAAATTTTGAAAGTTGTTGGAAACTACCTACTTTTTACCTTAATTTAAATAAAAACCTGGAGTATGAAGAAAGAAAGAAAGAAAGAAAGAAAGAAAGAAAGAAAGAAAGAAAGAAAGAAAGAAAGAAAGAAAGTGATGCCATAGAAACTGTTGGATTGAGGTTAATTTAGATATGAAAGGGCTGAAATGGGAATATTTAAACAAGTAGCTGCATTAAGAGACAGGCACGCTAAAACTTTGGCACTGGGGGGTCCCAAGCAGTGCAAGAAGCAAGCACTAAGACCCTAAAGTCCAGATAGATGAGTCTGAAGAACAGAAACCCACCTAGCATAGAAGCCCACTGGAGACCAAGGGCTGAACATATGTGGGGCCCACACACCAGCCCCACAGGCTCAGTGGCAAAACTGCCCAAGCCCTAAGAATTGCTGGCTCCACAGAGTTGCAGGAGCCCAGTTCTGGTCTTTTTCCAAGATCCAAGGCAATACCATTACCTCTTCTTCACCTATCACTACTACTAATTAGCACCAAGGAATCCCACAGCTTCCCTTCTACGCTGTCTATGTTAGCCGGGGGTTGTTTTTGAGATCACTATATACAAATACGCATGCATATAATTATCAAATGAAAGCTGCAACCACAAATACCATAAAATTCTACAGAGAGCTGGGATTGGGATAGGGAATGCTTCAAAGAGGAAGACAGCCTTGAGCATGACCTAGGGGCATGAGAAGAATATTTGGAGTGGGAAAAGAGGAAGACTCTGACCCAAATATGACCACATTGAGAAGCTGCAAGTAGTTAATCCAATGGCAGTGGAGAATTGGCACAGAGGGAGAGTGGGAGATTTACCTGGAAAGGTAGGATGAATCCAGATGGTAAAGTGCCCCAAACAGAGCCTAAAGAGCTCTAATTTGAGGCCTTTTGACTTTATCCAATGTGAAAAAGAAGAGTGAGGTAGCGAAGGTTTTCAAACCAGTGCAACAAAATGTTTTAGGAATGTCTGGGGTGATATGAAGATTGGGCTGAAGAAAGAAGGAAGAGCTGGAAGCTAAGAACACCATAGAGGAGGTTGCTCTAACTGCCAGGTTAAGTGCTATTTCCCAGAATATCAAAGTAACTGTCATTTGGGCTTGACCCCAGCTGAACTCTGCACATGTCTGCTCCAACAAACGGAGCACTAAGAGTAATGAAAAAAAAGATCTGTTCTAGGACCAGAATCATAGATATGGAGATTATTCAGAGGGTTATCAGCTGGGAGGGGGAAGGGAGAGAATGGGAGAAATAGTGCAGGGATTAAAAAGTATAATTGGTAGGTACAAAATAAACTGGGGTTGTTAAGAATAGTATAGGAAATGGAGAAGCCAAAGAACTTATATGCATGACCCATGGACATGAACTAAGGAGGTGAGGGCAGATTGCTGGAGGAAAGAGGGGTACCGGGCAGAGGGGGGCAAAGGGAAAAAAATTGAGACACTGTAGTAACATAATCAATAAAATATACTTAACAATAAATACAGAAAATAAAAAAGTAAAGAGTAAAAAAAAAAAAAAAAAAAGATCTGTTCTTCTAAACTTAAACCCAGTGGGTGCAAGTGACCGTTTTGAGACCCATTCGCCTGCATTGAATGCAGGGTGGGGAGAGCCAGCCTTCCCTCTCTGCCACTGATTATGGCACTGCTGTGGAATTGTACGGGCTCAATTCCAAAATAAACTCCTAGGTTTCCATGTGCAACAAGAGAAAAGGCCTTACTCAGGAGAGGAATGAGGCCATGGACCCAAGCAGAGTAACATTTGTCAAACACAGTGCTCAGCGGTGACCACCAGCCCTGGGTCAGTCTCGCTCCCTGAGTAGAAGCTCTGAGAAAGCATTCTCACGGCTGCATAGCAGAGGGCATACGTGGTGCAGAATCCCAAATCATTAAGATGGACAGCAAGTGGAGGAATGGTAAGGGATCTGTAGCAAAGTCAAAACGGAATTCCATAGATGTTCAGAATTGTAGGCCTGAGCTGCCATGGAAGGCGGGGGCGGGGCATGAAAACAAGAGGAAATGGCTGAGTTCCCCTTTATGGAGCAATCGGATCCTTGCTTCCTGTCCACCTCACCTCATAGGGTGAGGGAGTTATATCTTCTCTGGAAAAATTACAGGAGGGATGGTATGTGGGAAGGGGTGAAGGGCAGATAGAATATAGGACATTGGGTCAAAGTCTGCACACTAGTGAGAAAGCATTCCTCCTCAGACCCTCTCTCCTTCTAGCACTATTTGAGTTTTTAAAAATTAAATGCAAACAAAAATACAAATTAATTTCTTTAAAAAATGTTTTAACCCTGAATCATAATGAAATAAAAGTAGCCAAGAATATACGCACTGACACAGCTGCTTGGCTGGGTCCCCTGCCCAGCCCCGCCCCACCCCTCACACACACCTACCTAAGGAAATGGTAGGAGATGCAGAAGTTTACCTCCACCTTCTTTCGGTGTTTGCCCGGCCTCAGAATTAAATTGACATGAGACAGAAAAGCATACAGATTTACTTAATACACATTTTCTGTGACATGAGAGGAGCCCCCTCATAAGGAAATGAAGCCCCAAAGAAGTGGCAAAACCTAAATGCTTTTATACGCAATGGAACTGGAGGTAATTGTGGAAAAGTAACTAAATTACGTGGAGAAACTAAAGGAAGATAAGATTATTTGAACAAGATCTATTTGCATGGAATTCTCTCAGTCTCAACTTCCCCCTCTTGATGAGAAGAATGTTAATTTCCTTCCCGTGGAGGAAAGGCCTCTTCCATTGGAGATTCTAGCTCCTGATTTCAGAGAGAAAAAGGGAGGAAAGGGAGGGTCAGAGTGTCCATTCTGTACCTGCTTTTTTTTTTTTAGTGGCTTTAGCTCAAAAATAATTTTGATATCAATTTTGAGGCCTATTATGTGGCAGCATATTCTGGTCTCCTTCAAAATCATGCTTATCATTCAAGGTAAACCAAGCCCACTTAAATAAATATAGTGTCCTTGCATCTCTATCCCTTCCCCCTTCAACAAAAGGTGCCATTCAGTTTCTGTGTCACTGAGGGAACTGGGCGGTGTGCCTGCGGTAGGGTTGGGTTTCGATTCTCTGAGCCTCTGAGGTGAACTGTTAAGGAAGTAGGAATTTTTAGAAGCAGAGAGGTGTGATGTTTTGCATGTAAATTTAGTTGGCTCAGTTTTCTTGAGTGGTAGAAGGCATTCCTTTAGGTGTCCTATTGTTTAGGTAAACTTTTTTGGAGTGTTCAATACTTGACATGCATCTTATGTTGCTGTGCCTTTGGCTGGTCAGTGAAACCAATAAGAGAATTCAACCCAAGCAGTTCCTCTTTAGCTGGGGCCCAATGCGAGAATCTATCTGAGTAGCTGACCACCACACCCCTAGGGAGGTTGTCCAGAAGCACAGCATGAGTTGTATCAGCAGACAGATTGGGTATAACGATCCAACAGATAATCGATTACTGTCCTGGTCCCTGCTGAAACAAGAACTCTCCGCGACAACAGCCCTGCAAAGCTGCTTAACCAGAGACCCCAGCGCTGAGTGATGCTCCATGGAAAAACCCAAACCATCCAATCTAGCAATACCTGAGAACACTGGAATTCAGGATAGCGATGCAGGTAGGATATTTGGGTCTGGACCATCACAGAAACCGACAGCCCAGCTCAAGATCAAGATGACAAGGCCAACTTTACCTCATTCAGAACTGGGGTCTTTTCCCATCACTATGTCTTTAGTAAACGCATGCTGTTCGAAAGCAATCAGCCTATTACTTTCAGTTTCAAAGATTTAACTATGATTAACAGACCAAGACAGGTTTATAGACTCCATTATTTCTGTTTTTTAAGTTCATTTTTTAGCAAACAAAACATAACCAGAGACATTGAAATTAAGAACAATCTGACAGTAATCAGAGGGGGAGGGGGAAGGGACAGTGAGGAGAAGGGTTTTCAGGAACCACTATAAAGGACACATGGACATAACCAAGGGGGAGGGTGGGAGCAAGGGAGGGAGGTGGGATTGGCTGGGGTGGGGGGGAAATGCAGACAACTGTAATTGAACAACAATAAAATAATTTAAAAATAAAATTTTAAAAAATGTTAAACTTTATAGGATGTTTTTTCTTGTTTGATCAATTTAAAAAAGAAGAAGTCCATTTTTTTAATAACACCTTATATGGACATTCCTCAGTGACATCTGCTGGAATGTCAGGCCTAGATAGCAAGAATTAAATAGTTTCGTTCTTTCACAGTAACACCTGGGTTATTATTGACTTTATGTCCCCAAATATGACAATACTGCATTTGGAAAGTCATATAGAATTGCATCTAACTAAGTTAGACTGGGACATAGAACCAAATAGGGCAAACATGGACATAAATACAGAGGGACCTAGCAAAGTAAATAAGCCAAACCATCACAGATGAGTAATTTTCCTCAACCTATGTAAAAGACCATTTTACATGATTTAAAAATTATTAGTAGGTGATTTCTCTCCAGATTTTTTTCAATGTATTCTCTAAAAAACCTTCAACTGTTAAAATTGTTAAGAAAATTCCTCAATAATTCTCCTTTCTTCTCCCCTGTTGCTTTACTTTTCTGCTTTTTCTTGATTTTAGCTGTTGCTCAAAATTTGCCTTTAAAGAAACATCTAGAGATGGCTTACCACGTTAGATTCTGCTAAAATATATTCTCAGTTTACCAATTTCTCTGCTCTGAAGATCTAAATTTTTCAATCAAATTTATTGGAGCAGCATTGGTTAATAAGATCATATCGGTTTCCAGTGTACATTTCTGTGATGCTAGATCTGTATATTGCAGTGTACCCACCACCTAAAGCCAAACCATCTTCTGTCATCATATATGAGGCCACCCTCCACTCCCCACCCCCTCCCCCCACCCCTCTCTGGCAACCACCACTTTGCGGTCTGAGTCCATGAGTTGCAGTTTTATATCCCACATGTGAGTGAAGTCACATGATGCTTAGCTTTTTCTGACTGACATTTCACTTAGCATAATATTCTCAAGGTCCATCCATACTGTTGCAATGGCAGTGCTTCACCTTTTCTTACGGCTGAGTAGTATTCCATTGTGTATTTGTACCACATCTTCTTTATCCAGTCTTCTACCAAAGGACACTGTGGTTGTCTCCATGTCTCGGCCACCGTGAATAATGTTGCGATGAACGTAGGTGTGCATATATCCTTGCAAATACCTGTTTTTGAGTTTTTTCAGGTATATTGAACATCTAAAATTTTTAATGAGGTATTTCTTCTATGAGTTTAAACCATTCTTCTCCAGAGAGTTTTTCTAATAAAACTTTTCCATTTTAAACATTCTATACAAAATTGATATTTCTTAGGATATAGGTACAGCTTTTATTCATTCTTTTGTATTCTGACCCAAAGCTTACCTATGAAGCTGAATTAGGAGCCCTAATTCAAAAGTACAGATGTCTTTATGTCAACTCTACATAGAAAGTAGACATTTATTCCCCATAAAAAATGTAAGAGTTGTCGCTATATCCAAGTAGAACGCTACGTGTGCAGAAAAGATTTTATTTCATCGTGATTGGTGGGACAAAGGAGGTGGAGCCAGAAAGTGCATCTCAACAGTGATTCTTCAGGAAAGACTGATAGTCATGCTTTGTGAAGAGACACTTAAGGAATGAAGAGCCGGTCCTTCCGCATACCCTCTGGTGACCAGCCTCGCAAGCATTTATCCCTCTGATCTGCAAAATCTATCACTAATAAACTTACTGAAGACTTATTATGTGTAAACCACTGAGCTTCACTCTAGAAACATAGAGATCTGATGGGGAGTTGGCATCATCTATAAAGCACCTACAATATGCCTACAAAAGGAACAGTACACATAGTATCTCATTGAGCATTCACATCAACCCCAAAGGAAGAAACTGCAACCACATTGGCAAAGGGAAGTTACCCAAATTAGTGGGTTGAGTTGTGTCTCAACTCAATAAAAAGATATTTGTAGTCTGAATCCTCAGTATCTGTGAATGTGCCGTCATTTAGAAATAGGGCCTTTGCTCATGTAATCAAATTAAGATGAGGTCATACTAAATCAGAGTGGGCTCTAAATCTAATAACTGATATCTTTATTAAAAAACAAAACAAGCCCTGGCTGATGTGGCTCAGTGGATTGAGCACCAGCCTGTGAACCAAAGGGTCGCTGGTTCAATTCCCAGTCAGGGCACATGCCTGGGTTGCAGATCAGGTCCCCAGTATGGGACACACTAGAGGCAAGCATACATTGATTTCTCTCCCACTCTTTCTCCTTTCCTTCCACTCTGTCCAAAAATAAAAATAAATAAAATCTTAAAAAAAAAAAAGAAAGAAAGAAAGGAAGATTTGGATACAAGGACCAGTACAGAGGTTGGAATGGAGGGTCTACAGGCCAAAAAATACCAAGGATTGCTGGACATCACAGGAGGCTAGGAAGAGGCAAGAAAGGATTCTTCCCTGAAGCTTTCAGCGGGCCCATGACCCCTGCTGACACCCTGATTTTGAACTTCTAGCTTCCATAACTGTGACAGAACAAGTGTCAGTTGTTGGAAGCCACCCTGGTTGTGGTCATTGGTTTTGGCGGCCCTACAACACCTACAGCAGCATCACGCAGCCAGTGACTAGCAGTGCTGGAGTTTGATTTCCATTGTCTGCTTCTGCAGCATCAAGCATAGCACATAGCCCATGCGATCAAAGAAGATGGGGTGTTTTTCTGCCATCTCATTCCCAAACTTACTCATGGCTGCCCCAGACTTTATAAGCTAAGTAGAAGCATAGAGCTGGCTAAATTCAAGGTAAGAGTTACAGGTGCCCAAATTCTGCTGTTATTCAGTCATTTGGAGAATTGGTACATGGAGACCAAATAGAGTGGCAGAAACAATGCTGAGCCAGACATCAACAGCGATGCTGAGCAGGATAGGGTCTGAAGACATTCCGCCTCTCTGGGTCGCAATTCCTGCTCCGCCATAGATCAGACTGAATATTCCACGGGATCCCAGACAACTCTCACCAGTTGCCTGGACCCCACCATGGGCTGCTTTTATTTCCATTTTGATTTCTTTGGTCTGTAAGTTTAATTTTGATTGTTCATTTTTTTTAATGTTTTGCCAGTGGATTGGTCACATCTGCATTTAAAGGTTTCTTTCTAGTATCTGTTCACTCTCAGGCATCGGTAGTTAAAACACGGGAACTACTTTGATTTCAATGCAGTGCACAGTATGTCTTGTGCCTTCTGAGTTGAGAGCAGCCCATGCTTAAAGAAGGACCAAAGCCGAATGACATCCTCGTTAGCCACAGCAGGTACAAAAGAGAACTGGGCTGTTTCGAGACAGGAGCAACGAACCATCTCCAAAATAAGTATAGAACCCGACTCACCTTTTGAAACCATCAACCATGTAGAGTAATGTAAATACTAAATTGGGTTGTTTTCCAGGATGACCTTTCTTTAAGAATGTAAAGCAGGCAAAGATGCCTATGCTTCTACAGCTGTGTCTCTGAACAGAATCAGGCAAACTCCTAGTGACACATCCGGTCCAGTTTGCAGGTGTGGGAAGTAGGTATTCTAGCTAAGAGGAACTAGGCTATTTTCACTTTGACTTGCCCTTCTTATTGTGTGCCCAAAATAGTGCTATTTATAAAATGCCCTGAAATCAAAGATGAGTACGATGGAGGAGCTTTCGAGGCACCCTCCTAAACGCTGCTTCCGTTTCCTCTCTTGCAGCTCCGTGAGCTGCAGGGGCTGCCAAGGGAGAGACGAAGAAGGTTACTGCAGGTGAGAAGGACGGGCAACTGCAGCTCTTCCTTCCAGCCTCCCTCCTGAACTCTCTCGCAGAGGTGCAGGTGCAGGTGGGGATCCATCACTGTAGCATTCCTGGGTCCTTTTAACACACAGCCAGGATTATTGTCACTTTATTGTTATTGTCGTTATTTATGTCTTTTTATTATTCTGGTATGAGAAAATAGGATTTTCTGAGCTTACACGTGAATGCCTACGATTACACACACATACACATCAATTTAGTGACCCACTGTTCAATAAACAAGGAGTGTCCCTTGAACTCTACAGGAACTGCCAATAAAATTAATAAATACTGAATGAGTCCTATGAGCCAGTTGCTCTCTGCCATTTTGAGACAAAATTATTCATTCAAAAAATAATTAAAGTGTTCATTGGGTGTGAGCTTTTGGGAGGATGATAAAAATGCTCTGGGGTTAGTGGTGATTGCCGCCCAATTTTGTGAACATAGTAAAAACCACTGGGGGGTACTTTAAAAGGATGAGCCTCATGACATGTGAATTCTATCTCAATTTTCAAAACTACAATTAAAAAGTGACTAGTATACACCAGAAACCCTGTGCCAGGCACTGAGTAAAAAATAGCTAACGCTTTTGAGCCTCCTCCTATGTGTCGGATCCTATGCTGTCTTTCTCATTTATTCTCATTAGTCTTGGTAACCTGCCCAGAGGGAGGGAGTATTTGTCCCCCATTACACAGCTGAGGAAATAGATTTAGAGAGTCTTTTACTTAAAACCACACATGTGAAAATAGGTGGAATCATGTGCAACTGCCATTTCGTAAGCTACTTTTGTATTCAAATTAATTTCTTGCGGCTCAATCAGATCATAGCTGTATCTGTTCAAGTTCCGAACTGCATTCATCAGGAAACCCCTCTGGTGAGCTTAGGCCGTAAAGAGCTACAAGATGATAAGGGCCTAGTTCCCTGCTTGACAGTGTACACCAGAACAGCTTCACATGAGCAAGACATATGCTTCTACTGTGGGAAGCCACAAATAATTTGAGTTTTATGTGGATATAGCACCCAGCAGCACAGACCCTAACTAATATACCAGATCTACTGGACTTCAGAGTCTGCGATCCTACCGACTGGTAATTTGCCTTTTTCAAGTTGTTTAGAACTCGGAGATAGACACACGTACACGTACTAGGATACTGAAATCAAGGATGAGTTCCACAAGAGTGGAAAAAAGAGTGAATCAGAGGGTTAATGAAAAAGAGAACACAGAACTTCGTGGTTTATTCTTCTCACACAGCAAGAAGCCTGGAGGCATGCAGCCCAGGGCTAGAACACGGTCTCCACGATTCCATTAGGGACCCATGATACATCTACCTTTCCACTCCGCCACCCCTAGCATGTGGCGTTCTGAGAAGAAAGGGCAAGTCAGAGGACCAAGGTGCATGCCAGTCAAACAACCCACTTTTTAAAAGCTTTCTCTGAAGTCCTTCCCAGAAATGACACCACGGCCAAAACTGTCAGTGTCTGCCTATAGCTTCAAAGGAGACTGTGAAACGTGATTGCTTTTCAGAGGGTCACATTTACCACCCTATAAAAAAATCAGAGTTCTGTTGGTAATGCAAAGTAGAAAGTGAACAAGGAAGGCAACTAGGGCTGTCTGCCTCATGCAGGAAGTCGAAACACCAGCAAATGTCTATGACAGGGCCAGCCGGAATTCGAACCCAGGCTCGACTGCTCCAGCGCCAGTCCTCCCGACCCCAGGCCGTGCTGACTTCTCCATGAAGCTCACGGTCTAGAAAAGCGTGCACGCTATTTACTACGATACATGAACGGTGTGTTCGTTTCCTGCTGCTGCTAAAACAAATCCCACAGACTTGGTGGCTTAAAACAACGCAGTTGAATTCTCTTAGAATTCTGAAATCAGTCTCACTGAGCCAAAGTCGGTGTGTGGGCAAGGCTGTCTCCTTCTGGGGCTCTGAGGAGGGAATCTGTTTCCTTGCCTTCTTTGTCTCTAGCTTCTGGACACAGCCCACATTCCTTGGCTCATGACCCCTCTGGGAATCGCTCCAACCCCTTACTTCCATCGCATCTCCTACTCTGTAGTCAAATTTCTCTCTGCCTCTCTCCTATAAGCATGCCTGTGATCATAGTTAGAGCCCATCTGGATAATCCAGGATAACCTCTTCATCTCAAGATCCTTAACTACAAAGCCCCTTTTGCTGTGTACAGGTTCCAGTGATGAAAACATGGGTCTCTGTGGTGGCTACTGTTTAACCGACCATGAAAAGGTAACTTAGAAATGAATAAGAGCAAGAAAAAATGGATGACAACATTTGTTATTTCAGTACGGAACAAACTGACAACCAGAGGGATTCAGAAGGTCAAATGAGAAATACTGCTTGGATAGTCAGAAAGAGGAGTGTAACGGATTTGGAAATGGAAAGATAAGACAGGCGTCTTAGGAAACCATGTAAAATAATCCTGGACTAAGAATAGGCTGGGTCAGAGCTGGAAGGAAGAATTTGAGCCAAAGAGACCTTGTTAGGGTTTATCTCCAAAGCTGGACAAAAGGAGATTCAAGATTATTCACAAGCGTAGGGATATCTGCTTATAAGCATTTGTATCCTCCTGTGTCCTTTTCAGCGGCATAGGGCAACTCTAGCCCCTCCCAAGGGTGGGGGATCTCAGGGCCAGGATTAGTGTGAGGCAAGAGAGGTACCTGAGACACTCTCAGGTTGGTAGCACACTGACCCTGAACCTGTAGACCCAGAGAGTGAGTCTGTGAATTTGTGCCCTGAGCATCTCACTTTTCTCCCACCAAGCCGCAGGCCTAGGGAACATCTAGGCTTTGAGGAATATACCAATCCCTAAACAACATCAAGAAAGACATTTAAGCTGTATAATGTATCAGCCTTTCTGCTACCATGACTCTGCAAACACTTTAATTTCTGAGTCCAGACATTTGCAATGAAGCAAGGCCTTCCTCACCCAGGGGAGACACCAAACAAAAGCTGAATGTCTCCTTCCATTTGCTTTAGGTTCATTTTCCTCCAAGTTCAAGTGCCTTAAAAAAATGTAAGAGGAGGAGGTCCCAGCCCAGTGGATTCCTCCCTGCTGGACCTCAAGCCAAACTCTTTGAGGACCAAAGAAGGCACATAGGAGGTAGGCCACTCACTCCCCCATGTGACCTTGATCCTGTGGATTGCCTGTGCACAACTCATTTGTTAATTTTGTGATAAAAACAAAGTAGGTCCAGAAAGTTCTGGCCAAGATGAAGACATAGGATAGAAACACTTTGCTTCCTCACAACCAAAAGAAGGATAACGACAAATTTGAAAACAAAAAACAACCAGAACTGCCAGAAAATCAAATTGCATGGAACTCTGACAACCACGGAGTTAAAGAAACATTCATCCAGACCTGTAGGAGGGGCGGAAATGGGCAGCTGGGGCTAGCAAGGCAGCAGACCAAGCGGTCGCTGGCAGACCAGGCAGTCCCACATTTGTGTGCAGATAAGCCAGGAGGAACAACTGGGAGCGAGATAGACAACAAAACCCAGGGTTCCAGAGCAGTAAACTAAAGACTCAAAACCTCTGACTGTAAAAACCTGTGGGGGTTGCGACTGTGGGGAGAAACTCCCAGCCTCAGAGGAGAGTTTGTTGGAGAGGCCCACAGGGTCCCAGAATGTACACAAACACACCCACCTGGGAATCAGCACTAGAAGGGCACAATCCACTTGTGGGAAGGAAGGGAAGTGATGGAGAGTAGGGTGAGAGCTGAGTAAGCAGTTTTGTTGCCTCTCTGACGCCTCCCCCACATACAACGTCACAACGCAGCATTGTGGGTTGCCCCGCCCCAGTGAATATCTAAGGCTCCACCCCTTGCAACATAACAGGTGCGCCAAGACAAAGAAATATGGCCCAAATGAAAGAACAGATCAAAGCCCCAGAAAAAAATACAACTAAGCAATGAAGAGACAGCCAACCTATCAGATGCACAGTTCAAAACACTGGTAATCAGGATGCTCACAGAAATAGTTGAATATGGTTGCAAAATAGAGAAAGAAGTGAAGGTTATGCTAAGTGAAATAAAGAAAAATATACAGGGAATCAACAGTGAAGGAAAGGAAACGAACTCAAATCAACGGCTTGGACCAGAAGGAAGAAATAAACATTCAACCAGAATAGAATGAAGAAAAAAGAATTCAGAAATTGAGGGGAGGCTTAGGGACCTCCAGGACAACTTTAAATGTTCCAACATCTGAATCATAGAAGTGCCAGAAAGAGAAGAGGAAGAGGAAGAAACTGTAAACTTATTTGAAAAAAATAATGGAGAACTTCCCCAATCTGGCAAAGGAAATAGACTTCCAAAAAGTCTAGGAAGCCCAGAGAGTCCCAAAGAAGCTGGAGCCAAGGAAGCACATTCCAAGGCACATCATAATTACATTACCCAAGATTAAAGATAAGGAGAGAACCTTAAAAGCAGCAAGAGAAAAGAAGACAGTTGCCTACAAAGAAGTTCCCATTAGGCTATCAGCTGATTTGTCAAAAGAAACCTTGCAGGCAAGAAGGGGCTGGGAAGAAGTATCCAAAGTCGTGAAAA
>VMDR010009030.1:0-34695 GCA_007922815.1 Macrotus californicus
AAGCAAGAGAAAAGGAGACAGTTACCTACAAAGGAGTTCCCATAAGACTATCAGCTGATTTCTCATAAGAAATTTTTCAGGCTAGAAGGGACTGGTAAGAAGTACTCAAAGTGGATGAAAAGCGAGGACATACAACCTAGATTATTCTATCCAGCAAAGCTATCATTTAGAATGGAAGGGCAGATGAAGTGCTTCCCAGACAAGGTAAAGCTAAAGGAGTTCATCATCACTAAGCCATTATTATTCAAAATGTTAAAAGGACTTACTTAAGAAAAAGATCAAAACCATGAACATTAAAATCACGATAAATTTACAACTATCAACAACTGAATGTAAAAAACAGCCCTGGCTGGTGTGGCTCAGTGTATTGAGTGCCAGCCTGTGAACTACAAGGTCACCAGTCCGATTCCCAGTCAGGGCATATGCCTGGGTTATGGGCCAGGTCCCCAGTCAGGGGTATGCGAGAGGCAACCGATTGGTGTTTCTCTTGCACATCAGTGTTTCTCTCCCTCTCTTTCTCCCTTCCTTCCTCTCTCTCTAAAAAATAAATAAATAAAATCTTTAAAAAAATAAAGAACAAACTAAGCAAACAAGCAACACAGAAACAGAATCACAGATATGGAGATCTCTTGGAGGGTAATCAGTTGGGAGGGGAAAGGGGGAGAAAGGGAGAAAAGTTTCAAGGATTAATAAGCACAAATTGGTAGGTTCAGAATAGACAGGGGGAGGTTAAGAATAGTACAGGAAATGGAGAAGCTGAAGAACTTATATGTACCATCCACAGACATGAACTAAAGGGGCGAGGAGTTGCTGGAGGAAATGGGTGGTATTGGTTGGCGGGGGGCGGGGGGCAATGGAGGAAAAATTGAGACAATGTTAATAAATAAATAAAATAATCAATAAAATAGTATAATCAATAAAATGTATTTAAAAAAAGTCCCAGCCCCATTCCAGATCTACCAAACCAGGCTGTGTTGTCGACAGAGCTCCTTAGGTGATTCTGATTCACCAGGACCACTGGCATAACACAGACAATCTGAGTGAAAGACAATCTTGACAGTAGCTGGTGATAACACAGAACAGGCACTGCACGTGAGAAGCCTGCTCTGTGCCAGACACTGTTCTCAGGGTGGGCTATACATGATTTCACTTCATCTTTAATGTAGAAGAGTACAGAAGAAGAAGCAGAGGCTCCAAGGGGATAAGCACCTTGGCCAGGGCCCCACAGTGGCTGTAATTCTGGCTCCTGCCTGTCTGACACCAAGGTCATGGTGGCGTGACCTGGATGCCTCAAATAGAGACATGTTGGAGAGACACAAGGGCCAGGGGTGCGGAGTTTGAGCAGACTTGGGGGGCTGTTTCACCAGGCCTCACAGCTTTCTGGGGAGACAGTAAATAAAGGAGCTAAGAAAGAAGAGAGCCAGGCAGAGCCGAGTAGAGTGGGTACTGCTGAGCTGTGTACCTGAGGCTTGCTCACCTGGACCTGCCTCTGCCAATTCCTCACACCACAGTCACGTAGATCTATCCATTCACTTTGCCAAGGTTTTCTGAAAAGAGCAGACTTGGAAATCAGTCCTCAGGGTTCTGCTCCTGACTGCTGCTAACTATCCTGCTTCCCCTGGGGTGTGGCTCTGTGTCTGCAAAATGAGGAGCTGCCCTGTGCCCCATTCCCTGTGCTCCTTCTAGCACCCCATGCATTGATTCTCTGTGACAACCTGCAGACGTGCTGCAAAGCGGGAACTGAGGAGATCAAGGGCAGAAATGGGCGGCACAGGGTGGGAGGGGGGGCGCGAGTGGTGGCAAAGGCAGGCGCTTTCCTTCAGGGTGCCCAGGGTGCTGTATGGTCATGAAAACCCCTCCTGGGCATCACTGCTCCCCGAAAGCCCCAGGTCCGGGAGTAAGATGCACTGATGGGGAACAAACCAGGAGCCATGGGCCTCCAGGGTCCCATCCCTCAACCCTCTCACTCATGAGTCAGTCACCACAACCACACGGCAACACTTAGTCACTCTCTTTCCGAGCACCACACAAGCCCCAGTGCCCAGGGACGCAGTCAGCATGTTGCGGGTTCCCAGAGAAGAGCGCTGTGGGTCTCTGATATGCATTCCAGCAATGACCACCAAGTCACCACCGAGCATTGTGTGGCCTGGATGTGGGTTTGGTTTCTTTTTTATTTTGGCCACAAAAACTCCTCTCTACAAAGTATAAGGTGGCTTTATGGTCTCCAGTTGGCTCTTGATACACAGGAAAGGTGTGACCAAGAACAGATTGAAATTTAGTCACCTACCATGTGCCGGGTACTCTTCTGAGAGTTTCCTGTGACATCCCTTCATTCTCACAACCACCACAGGAGGAGTACTATTGTTAACTCTGCTTGACAGGTCAGGAAGCTAAACACAGAGCGCTCAGACAATTTGCCCAGTCACATAGTTAGGGGAGGCACAGCCAGAATTGGAACCCACAGAACGCTGGCTCCAGAGCCCTGCTGTTAACTGCCATGTTCCACTGTTTACATTAGAGAGCTAGAAAGCAAGGGCACGGAGGAGAAATGTAGTAGCAGAAATAAAAGTGAACCAGAAAGGGTGTTGAGACTTCACTGCTATGGGAAGGGCAGAAGTGAGGGAGAGAAAGGTATTTGCACAGGTGTCTGGGATACAAATCCAGGCTGATCTGAAACCCAAATGTGCTCTGCCCGCTGCCAGAGGGCAACAGAAAATGATGCTAGAGGTGCCCAGAGGGGAGCAGAGTATGTCCATCAGATGCATCACGGATGTCTTCATAAGAAGTACCTGCCATGGGCCTTAGGAGTTCCTAGGCACAAAGATGGGAGGTGGTCAGAGGAGGCAGAGTAGCTGGAGCAAAGGCAAAAAGGCAGGGAAGTCAAGGCACTGTCAGGGAGAGTGAGCAGTTGTGTTTTCCTGGGTCACAGTGTAACAGTAGGAAACTAACGGTGGGAAATTGTAACCCACCCGCCATTCTTTTGACATTGTTTCTGTAGGTGCGACTCTGACTAATATGTGGCTTGTAGATAAATAGCATGTTTGTTTATGAATCCTAGGAACTAACTTCAAAAGATACAGATTCCGACCTTCAGGCATTCCAGCCAGGAGATTTGCTGACTTTCAACTATGGGGTTAGGATGCTGTGAAGCCAGGATGACGTGAAGCCAGGATAACTAAGCCAAGGTGACTAAACCAGGATGCCTCACCCTGGACCATCACTGGTCTGATTGGAACAGACTGTGCCTGTCTGCACGTAGAGAACTTTCCAACCCCCTCCCTTGATCTCTTTGTTGTGTTCCCCTCTCTCTCCTTATAAAAACCTCTGCCTCCACTGAGATGGGGAGATGGGCTTTTAGACACGAGCCCCCCTTTTCCAGGTGGCCGGCACCTGAAAATAAACCACCTTCCTTTACATCAGTACCTGCCTCTCGGTATTGGTTTTCGTAGCAGCAGGCAGCCGGCCCTGCATTTGGTTACAACAGCCTGTGTGAAGGGAAGTAATGGGAGAGCCAGGCTGGAAAAGTCTGATCACAGGAGACCTTAAAGAACAGGCTAAAGAGGTTGGGTTTTACTTGTCAGGCCATGAATGGGCTGCTGAATATTTCCAAACAGGACAGTGCACAACAGCGCAAAGCCTTCAAAAGCTGCCTGGGGCAGGGTGTGTGGCCGACAGGCGCAGGTGAAAAGCAGCAAGCAATGGGAGAGTTCTGACAGACTGGCAATAAGCAAGGAGACCTGGCCTGGGGCAGTGGTGCCAGGAATCCAAGAGTGAGAGATACACTGGGAAGGAAGAGTCAGCAGGACTTTGGGACAGGGGACATGTGAGGGGGGAGGGCAGGGGATACAAGAAGTCAACAGCGCAGTGTTTCTGGTGGAAGAGGCCAGCAGGAGGGGAATTTCATCTGAGATAGTTTAGAATCTCGGAGATGGAGCAGATCTCAGCAATGTGGCAGATAAAACGGGGCTGCATGGAGGCTGGGTGGCTCCCAATAGACAGACTGAGGCCACTGGACAAAGGGAAGCCAAGGAATAGTGTGGACAGCAGTGAGGCACTGTTTGCTCTACCAGGGCCCACGCCTCTTTCTTCTTGTAAGACAGCGGCCAGTGTTTACTAAGGAGGGGTTAAGGGCAGAGGCTCTGGAACTCAAGGGCTCTGATCTGCATCCCAGCCCCAGCGGCCACAAGCTGCATGATCCTAAGCAAGTTACTTAACTCTGTGCCTCAGTTTCAAATTCTGTAAAATGGGAATAATAATAGTACCTATCTCCAAAGTTATCACGAGGCGTGAAAGAGTTAATATACGCAAAACGCCATGATCAGTACTTGGCACACAGGAAGCGCTGTGACTGGTAGCTGAGGTCGTAACTACTGTGAGTGCTAACAAATGACACCTTATGCCTTTCAAACCATGTTCACTTGCCATCTCCCTGGGTTATCAGGGCGAGGCTGTGAGGCTGCATCCCGCCACTCAGACGGGCACCTGGGACTCAGCAGTTAAAGGATGGGCACGCCTCCAGCGGCAGAGCTGAGACAGCAGCAGGGCCGGCAGACGGCCCAGCTCTGTGCGGGTTCTGCTGCCACACTGCCTTTGGAGTCTGAGTGCAGGAATGAAAAGGAACCAAAATTTCCTGCTCGCATTTATTCCTCACTGACCCAGACACACACCATTAATTCAATCCCCAAATCCCACCCAAAATATACCCCAAGCACAGCCATCTTGGGTGTGAGGAAGGGAAGGGGGAAGAGGAGGAGGGGAAGAGGAGAGGAAGGAGGTGGGGGAGACCTGAGGTGTTCAGGAAGTCTCTGTCTGGTCAGTCGGAAGTGGGGGCCCTGATTTAAATCCCCCCAAATGAACCAGGGAACATAGGAGCCAGAGCCTGGGACACATGCCTCTACATGCGAATTGCATGTGAGTCACCTTCATCCCTGCCAGGCTGGCTCCTCCTGAGTCTTAATCCCTGGCAGCCCGAGCAGCTAGGAGGCTCCACACCTACATCCTGTCAGCTCATCAGCAGCACGGCCCTTAAATGTTAGATTTCCCAGTTTTCTTAGCTCGCAGTCAGATCCAGTGCTGACACGTCTCTTAGCAAAGCTGTGGCTTTTGGTTTGAAATAAAGGACTGTGCCTCTGAAAGTAAGTTATCCAAACAAGAAAGGGTGACTGGTAACATTCTAGTCTCATACCTAGGACGGGACACTGTCTACTGTGCATGAAGGCTCAGGTTAGAGAGGGTTGCATTCGTGGGCTGGAAAATGGTTCTAGGTTTCATGTTTGTCTGCTTTGTTTTTATTCTGAAAAAAAAAAAAAAAAAGAGGGGCAAAGATAGCAGCTGGTTTGTCCTTTGTCGTCTCTCTGGGACACCTTTTGGCAGGTCCCTTTGAACACTACCCTTGGCTTGCTCTCTTAGGACAAACTGAAACTGCGATTGATGATAAGGAACAATAAAAGTTAATTTAGACAGAATTCTCCAAGGCAATCCTTGAGGGGTGAGATTGTATCTTTGCCCCATTCTGGATGTCACCAGGCACTGTTAAAAATTAGAAACTGCTCATGAACTTGAGCATGAACTTGAGAGCTTTGCAGGTGACCTTAGTATGTCCCCCAAACTGGCAGGTGACTGGTCCTATAGTTCCCTTCCTCCCCCCATTAACATCATGATGATGAATATTGCAGGTTGAGGGCTGTTATGTTTGTGCTCCAGTGCCCCCCCTTCCCCCCCGCCACCACTGCCCCACAATCATACGTTGAAGCCCTAAGCCTCAGTGTGATGGTATTTGGAGGTGAGTCTTTGGGAGATATTTAAGCAGGTGAGGGTAAGAGGAAAGGATCCTCATGCTGGGATTAGTGCCCTTATAAGATGAGGAAGAGATGCCAGAGCCCCCTTGCCCCATGGGCACATGTGCCCAGGTAAGGCCATGTGAGGAGGCCACCTGCAAACCAGGGAGAGGGCTCTCGCCAGAACCTGATCCTGCTGGCACCCTGATCTTGGACTTCCAGGCTCTAGAACTGTGAAAAATGAATGCCCGTTGGTTAAGTCCCCATTCTATGGTATTATGTTGTGGCAGCTTGAGCTAACTAAGACGAGAACTTCACAGATGGGACAGAACTTGTGCTATTTCCCAGAACAACTCAGTGAAGTCATTATCCCCATTTTACAGAAAAGGAAACAGACTCACAGAGGCTGAGGGACCAACATTAGCTAGTTAAATGGCAGAGCCAGGACTGGAACCCTGGTCTTCTGACTTGATTGTTTCCCTCCTGGGATGTTCGGGGGCTGCTTTATTTAACCTGGTCCCCATGTCCCAGAAAGGCTCAGGGCAAAAGTTCCCAGTGTCAGGATGAGATGGCAGAGACCACTTCCCAGCCCACCAAGATCATAGGGAGGAAACCTGGGCCCTTGCAGAAGCCTGAAGCCAGGAGAGGAGGCAGTTCCGTGCACAGGTTCTAAGTGTTGCTGGGGGAGGCAGGCTGAGGGAGGTCTGCCCAAAGACTTTTGGGGCTTACTTCCCTATAAATCTTTAAGAATGTCTATCAAATTCTCTGCACCTTAGTTTTTCTTACCTATAAAATGGAACTAATTGTGGTTTTATGGTATTTGCTTCTTAGGATTTTTATGAAGCATTAAATGAGATAATGACTGTGAAGTACTTTTAGGATGCTGCCTGGCATGAAGTTAACACTCGTAAAGGCAGGGACCAAGGTCCGGGCCTGGGCCGGAGAGCAGTGGGCGTTGCCTGACCATTGAGCCAGCGCTGGTTTGGGGGTGTATCACCCTGATTATCATCCTGATGACAGGCCCGAGTGACAACACTCCCACACCCAGAGACACATGGCAGCCTGCCGAGCACTTGCACAGCCGTCGTTGGTTCCGTGACCCCCAACAATCCTGTGAGGGTGCAGACGGGGAAACTGAGACTCAGGGAGAATAAAGCAGTCAGGTAGAACGTGCACCAGTCTGAGAATCAGAGCTGTCCTCTGGCTTTTCTGTCTGCTGTGTCTGTGATCTTGGGCAAGCTACTTAACGTCTCAGATTCTCAGTTTCTTCATCCTAAAAAAAAAGAATTGGTAAATGACTACCTCAAAGGGTGTTGTGGAGATTAAATGAGAAATGTATGTGCAGGTGCCCCCTAGAATGTTGGTTTTCGATTTTCCTTAAGTGCCTTGCTCATAGTTACACTGCAGCTGGGAAGCAGCAGAGTGGGGTCCAAAATCTAAGCTTTCTGGCACCATGAGAGCATCGGAGTGGATTGACAGAGGAAATGAAAGCTAAAGTTCTGTGTGTCAAAGGATTTGCTGTTTGCTCTTGTATCTACATAAGGAATAAAAGACGTATAAAATGAAGACCAAAATGAGCAAATCACCAATGGTGTCTGTATCCAGTCTTGGATTTCAAGACTAACAGTGGTTGTATCTTATTCACAACTAAGGTTTATTCATGCACATTTAGTGCATCTTCGCGAGCTCATTCAATCAACAAAAATTATGAGGCATCACCAAGTCAGACTCTTGGGGCTACAAAACCTGACAGAGCAGACGCTGTCTGTGGAGGACCCTATTACAGTGGGTGAGGTGAAAAAACAAACCCATCCCCGAAGTGTGATAAGAATCACAGCAGCGGCATAAACATGGAGACACAGTGGGAAAAGCCTATGTTTGGTCTGGAGCTGTCAGGGAGGATCTCCAGAGGAAGTGACATTGGAGCTGTCAGAGCTAAGAGGGACTAGCTGGCTCTGGACCCGTAATGAGAGACATTGGTATACACTGAGAATCCCCCAAGAAGGGCCTTGGACTGGTGCTAAGGAGTCTGAATTTTGTGGTATTGGTGCAAGGAAGCCACAAAGCTTTTTAAGAAGGGCAGTGTCCATGTTTTTAAATGTCAGCTGGTAGAGGTTGGAGTAGAAGTTGGACTGGAGGTAGGAGAAACTGGAGATAAGGAAATAAAGAGGCTACAGAAATTCCAGGTGAGAAAAGATGTGATACTGAACTATGGGTGCACACTCTCACACACACACATGCACACACACTAAACTAGCTGGTTCGGCCTTTACTGAAACACCTCGGCATGAATCACACCTGGCTTCCAGCTCCCACAGGACACCCAGGCCTAGCTGCCTCCCCTGGGGTTACCTCAAATATACCCTATCCTCTTCTTTCTCCGCTGTGGTAAACCCAAATGGCCTTTCATTTCCAGACTAACCTCAAACACCAGAGTTTGAGGTGATTAAATACCGCTTGTGAGGCTGTGGTACTGGAAACTTCCTCCCAAACGCTGTAAGCACAGGGAGCGCTGCATGCCTGGACACACACAGCTCACCCAGGGCTGTGCAGATGGACAGCCCAGGAGCTGCATGGGTCTCTGCAATCACGTTAACATGGCAATTACAGCTACCAGGGGAAATGGAAAGCAGCATACACTATTGATTTTCATAAACAGATGAGAAAAAAGCACAACCCACAGCACTCACTGAAGGAAATATAAGTAATATTTAATCTGCCTTTGTTAAAACAAAAGCTCTTACTGGAAAAAAGACAGAAGCTCTTGTGGAGGGTAGGGCTAGGGTGGATGACACTATTTTTCAAATTTCTGGGACTCCTACTAACATAATGTCAACATTGGTGTAAAGGTAGGGAGCTAACTACCATTTACTGCTTGTCTACTATGTCAGACACCTGGTTAAGCAAACACTTTAGACATCCATATATTATCTCTTTAATCCTCAAAATGACCGTGGAGATTGGAATTGTTATCCTCAGTACATAGGCAGGAGACTGCAGAAAAGAAAGATCAAGTAGCCTTCTCAGGATCACACAGCCAGTAAGTGGTAGGGGCAGGGCACAAACCCACACCCCTTGAGCTCCAAAGCCTGAGCTCCTTCCCTTGTGCTCCCTCATTTGCCTCCTAACGGAAACAAGAACAGCTGCACCTCCAGAGTGGGCTGGAGAGCCCCTGAGGAAGTCACTCTCACAGTGCCCATTTCTTTCTTTCCTTTTTCTTAAATCCTCACCCAAGGATATGTTCACTGATTTTAGAGAGAGAAGAAGGGAGATGGGGGAGAGAGAAATATCAAAACTTCCATGTGAGAGAGAAGCATTGATCAATTGCCAGCTACCTATATGCACCCCGACTGGGGATCAAACCTGCGACCTACATATGTGCCCTAATGGAGAATCGAACCTACAACCTTTCGGTGTATGGGACAACCCTCCAACCAACTGAGCCACCCAGCCACGGACACATTTCTTACATCCAGAGACTGTTAGAATGGAAGGAGCCTTGGAAGCCATCGACTCCAATGCCCCCAAAACAGAAGCTTGGGGATGGGTGTGGATTACTTCCCCAGGTCCCACAGCTGAGAATGAGGACCACTCAGTCTATGTCTAAGATCTCCTCTCTCCCTGGCCTATGTTCTTTTCACTATATCAGGCTAAGATTTCCTGTGTCAGGCATTAGTGGTTTCCCACAAAAGTTTGTTCTTATTTTTTGTTTGTTTGTTTGTTTTTCCCAATAATGAGGTTCTACTCTCACCAGAGTCTGAAAAGGAACTGAAGTAATACCTTTTCCTCTAGCACATTTACTCAATGAAAGTGATCGAGCTGAGTCTCCCTAAAGTACATAACCTGCTTCCACATGATCCTGTAAGAAAATACATTTTTAAATCACCACAAAGTGGTTTTATTTACAATTCATGCTCAGTGTCTTGAAACACAAACTTCCTACCCAAATATTTACCCCAAGGATAAACATCTCCCCCACGCATTGCCATGACCGATTCCTGCTGGCACAAAGTGTACATCCTACCTCCCGTATCAGTATGTAGAGGATGACTCCTATAAAAAGGGCGCGCAGGACACCTCGTGTGGCGATTTCTGTCCTAGAATCCTGGACCTGAGTTTTCTCTTGGGTTTGGATTCAAAGCTAGTATTCTCTTAAAGGAAAAAGGAACTTCATAAATTCATTTTTGCTGATCTCAGTGATATCTTGAACAGAAATACCCTCTCTTTTCTATAAACTGAGATGCTTAGTGGAATAAAAATGAAGCTCCATATTAAAGCAGAGAATTTCAAACTGAAAGAAACCTGAACATTCTTTCAAATTAAGCTATAAGTGTAGTTTTGCTCTAAACATCATATGACCTCTAAGATGGGCAGACAGTTGGGCCATGGTCCTTGAACTATGCTTGGCAGCAGCAGGTACCTGAGGGAAGGCGTGCTTAATTGGAAGTGGGAGAGAACTGAATGAGTGGAGCTGATGGGAACCAGGACCCACCTCTGGGCGTTTGACCCGAATATTTACTATGAGGAAGAGAGAGTGGACATGAGGCCAGAACCGACGTTTAGCCTCAAGGCCAAACCTCAGCCACCAGCTTCCTCCGTTCCCCTACTAGCAAGAAAGGGGTATGGCTAAGTGGTGACCATTCTAGAAGTCCCTGATATAGAGAGGAGAGACAACAAAATCAAGGCTGCATGGTGATCCTTTGGATGCTTAGGCCGGATTCCTACAACATCTTCTGGTACATTGGATCCTGCAACAGGGAGATCAGGCTTGATGGAGATCCACAGAGCATATTAACTTCTGCCACTCAAGGACACCACAATGTGGAAATACAGTATGGAGTTTCCCAAGCTAGAAGGCCTCTGGATCCTATTGCATTGAACCTCAGAAACCCTGATACCCTTCAAGCTACAGCAAAATAGGGTAACTGCCATGGTCTGCAGAGGTGAGTGTCTGTGATCCCTGTGTTTGGGACAACAGCTTTAACATGTAACTACCAAGTACTCAAAGGACATGGGCCTCTGGCACTGACAGGGCAGGCTGCAGCGGTCCAGCCCAGTCGGGTTTTTTTAAGGGGCTGTGTTACCTCTTTAAGAGGTGCCAAGACCCACCAAAACAGTAAGTCTCCATAGGTACCCAGCTGTCATTCATTCTGATTTTGAATGATCTCACCTCACCACTTGCAGACCTGAATCTTAATTCTCTCTCTTCACTTCCCTTCCTACCTGCCATGTTATACCTTTCATTATATTCTCCAACATGATACACAGTCCAATTCTTCTTGACCCCCATCACTGCCCATTTCCCCATTCAGTTTTTCTCCTCTCCTTGGTTTGCTGTTTCCACCATTGATATTCCAGGAATCATCCCTCTCTTTCAGCCCCCAGGATCTCATCTCTAGGACATCGCCCCTTCCCCATCTCCCCCAGACTTGGGCAGTTATTCCTGATAGAAAGAAATGGGGGAGAGAGTGTTCGTGACCCCCAGCCCCAAGAGGCTAACATCGTCATGTTCAACAATCGAGGAGCCAATTAAGCACACATAATCTTGTCTCTGTCTCATTGGGGTCAATGAAAGGGACACATTAGTACACCTCATGAGAATGAATGCATAACATAAACTTAAATGAATTATAAGTTTTAGTAACCCTTATACAACTTTACTGGGCTAAATATCATGTCCTGATACTAAGTAGAAAAGAAGGGAGTTGGAGAAAAGTCTTCTCACTCACTTGGTAAGAAAAATGAGAAAGCAACAGTAAAAGTAACAACAGTTTATGACAGAGGTAGAATTAAAACACAAGAACCAAAGAAGAATACCTCAGAAAAGGTTATTTGGCCAAAGACGCTAATGTAGCGCTTTCTAAGTGGGCTAAGGGACACTGCACAGCAGAGGCAAAGCCAATAAAATACATGCTCCCCCACACCATGGACTATAGACACCTAAGGGTCCATTAGATCTATAAACCATCAGCTAAATATTTGCAAATGTGTTTACAGCTATCCTTTGAAGCCGCAATATTATAAAATGTTTACAATGTCAAGATGCATTATGAAAATTTATACTCGTTTGAAGAGGGTGTGAATTAAAGATGACCACTGCAGTTTTACTACGCAGAGTAAGATACGCAAGATCAAAGATTCTTTCACAACTCGGCAAGAACTCCAGGACCTTGCTTCCTGGGAATGCGCACTCTGGAAAACTTGTTTTTATTATCAGACTTTTTACGATGTCAGAAGCTTCATGACTAGAACATATCATGTGACAGATGATCTTGTCCAGATGACACCAAAAAATATATGAAAAACAAGAGTGTGCTTACTATGGCATTCTTGTTGCTGGTTCTGTTAAAACTTCACCTTTAAAAAAAAATTTACATCACTTTCTACCTAGACAAGGGGCTGATACTGGGTTGAATTAGCCAAGAAAATCATTCCTGCAAGCTCCGAGTTCCTGTTTTCCTTCTCTAGGTGTCATGGCTCATAAGACAAGCCAGGCCTCAGCAAAGAGAAAGGCGAGCTGAAATGGAGTCCAATGGAGAAAGTGACAGCACTTGCCCACGGTGGGCCAAATTTGTGAGAGGTTCACATTGCGTGAACTTCTAATCCTCATTACTATTCCAGCTAAGTCCTCTCATAAAAAGAGAGGCAGGAGAGGGAGGGGAAAAAAAAAGCCAAAGGGAGAAAATTCTCATCAAGAAAATATACTTTCCAAACTATGAACATGCTTTCTACTTTCAATGGAAAGAGTTACTGTTTCTCCAGGGGACTGAGGAAGAGCATAGAGGAAGAAGGAAGTCCTCTGAGCTCCTGTAGGTTCAAATAGTCCCATGACAGCTCTGTGATGAGGGCAATGAGGCCAGTTATGGCATGGGAGGCTGCATGACGGATGTCTCCATTATGACAAAAATGCGAGCTAATGTGACCATGTTCCCAGTGGTCAGTGCCTTCTCCCTACTCTGGGAGATAAAACTAACACCAGTGTGGCTTTGTGCAAACAGAACTAGAAAAAGGACGACTAGTTGGATACAGACCAATGACACCAATATTCACAACAAAACACTTAAAATAAGGACGGCTCCAATCCTCACATTCTCGCCAGTCCGAAAGTACCCCTGGAGGAATTTCATGTTTTTAAAAATCTTACATTTGTAATTATTAATTTATTTCCCAATGTGTAAGACAATTCTAACTTCCAAGAAGAACTTCTGATACCTGCGTGAGAGAAATAGTGTTAATAGTTTTACTTTGTTTAATTCTAGGTGAAGATAAAGGAACTTATCATCCTTGTTAAGCTGTGTAAATTTATGACGGACAAATATAAGGTTTCCATAAGTTTTTTTAATATTGACAGTAAGTCTGAACTCCTATTGCTGTTATTATGGAGCCCAAGAAACTCTGGGACACAATCTTTGGCTTACTAGCACCTCTGTGTCCACCTCACCATCAGCCATATCAGGTCCTCCTCGGCTCTCCTACAGAAACTGAATTTCTTCTTAACTAGTTTCCCTGAGTCTGATCTTGTCCCCCCTGGAGCCAGAGTGGTCTGTCTACAGCTGAAATCCCATAGTGTCACTTACCAGTGTTCCCCTTCACCTTCAGGACTAAGGTCACAATCTTCACCCAGGCAAAGAGCAGCCCCAGACTCCCACCCACATCTGACCCCAGCCTCGCCTCTCAGCCCATCACACCACACACTCTGTCATCCTTCAGAGTCACCCAGGGTTTCTCACATAACATACAATTTCACTATATTTGCTTGGGACATCTTTCCCCAACATGTCTGCTCAGGGAATCCCTATATATATTTTAGGTCTCAGCACTGATACACACCTAGGAAAATAAGTGGTTGATCTCAGGAGAGAGGTCAGAGTAGATTTTCCTATTTCTTTTTTTTTTTTAAGATTCTACTTATTTATTTTTAGAGAGGGAAAGGGAGGGAGAAAGAGAGGAAGAGAAATATCAATGTGTGGTTGCCTCTCATGCACCCCCTACTGGGGGCCTGGCCCACAACCCAGGAATGTGCCCTGACTGGGAATCAATCCCTTTGGTTCGTAGGCCGGCACTCGATCCACTGAGCCACACCAGTCAGGGCAGATTTTCCTATTTGTTTATGCAACACAGTCACCCACCTTAAGAAATCTCACTCTTTTTCCTCTCCACCAAGAAAAAACTTACTTGGACATTATTAATAACAAACTTTTAATATAATTAAAACCTATTCTACTGCATTACATTTATAATCTTACAAGTCTGTCACTTTCTCTGAATTCTTAATTTCCTTGCAAGCAAAGACCATGACTGATTCAACTCAGTGTTTCAAACCTAGAAGAGTAGTTGGAATTCAGTAGATGCTCAATAGATGTTTGTTGGATAACATTGAATGGTCCCAGGGGATCTGGACTGAGTATTGCTGCTGCCCCTCACTGTCAGGGAAGCCCTAGAGTTCCCCCACAAAAACAAAGGTAATGACGCCTGCCGCACAAGGCTTTTGTGGGGATCAAATGAGATGACCAATTGGGAAGCACGTCACAAGAGCCAAAGGTAAAACAAAACATTCTGTTTCCTTATTATTCTGAGGTTCGCTGAAGAAAGAGATTAATTGCAATAAACACTGGCGGTCCCTGTTTGAAGGGTACAAGGCACGGCAGGGGAAATACAGGCCGAATCCTGGTGAACCTGAAGGAAGACACACTCTACCTTCAAACTCTGTTTCCAACCCAACCCTTCTCTCCTCTGCCCTGACACCTGCCACATGCCAGCCACCACCTTTTCATATGCCCATTGCTACAGGAGCCTCTAACTAGTCTCCCTGCTTCCACTCTTGCTCCTCCACTCTGTTCTTCACATGGAAACCAAAGAGATCTTTCATTAATATATATCAGATCACGTCCTTGCTTAGTACCAGGCTCTTCATGTGCTGCTCTCTCTACCTGAACCACTCTTCTGGCTGGCTCCTGTCTCTTCTCAAGAATCACCTCTTAAGAGATCTTCCCTTATGATTGATGTAGACCCTTTGTTATCCTCTCACACTGTACTGTGTATTTCTTCTCTACCACTCATAGCCATCTGCATAATTCTGTTTACTGTCTTTCTCACCAGATTATATACTCAGTAAGGAGAAGGATCATAGCTGTCATGCTTACTATATTATTCCCAACACCTAATGGTGCCGGGTAGAGAGTAGATGCTCAATAAATTGGGCATTTTCAATGCCTGGATTCAATGGCTGGATGGATGAACAGATGGAGGGTAAATGAACAGATAGATAGATGGATGGATGGATGGATGGATAGGAAGGCAGTAAAGAAGTAAGTAAAGAAGAGATGAAATCCAGGACAAAAAGCAGATCTGTAAGGTGAAAAGGCCCACTTAGTTGGCAGCCTTAGGAAGCCTATGGTTATTATAAAGACCCTCGGGATGTCTTATAAGGAAATCTATGAGGAAGCGGAGGCATGGAAACAAGAGGTGAGAGAGCTGTAGGCAAAGTTTGCATTCTCCACAAGTGTTTCTCTGCTTGGGAATAATTCACATAAGAGAACCTGGCATGGTAGGCATTATATAAGTATTTATTATTACTTCTAATATTATTATTCTAGCAATTATGAGTCCCAGAGGAGGCAGCTGACTCTGTGTCCAGTGGACTTGTGGAAGGTCACAGAAGATTGAACAGCTCAGTTAACTAAAGCTGAGACTACCTGAGAGCCTGCAGCCTGCAGCCTGCAGCCGAGGCTGCTCTCTGCAGGCAGAGCCCTCCCTCTGCTCAGCAGGTCCTCCCTCCCCACAGCCCCTGGCCAGCTGCCCCACCAGCACCCATGCCACCGTTTCCCACAGACATGATGAGGCAGAGGTGTCTCAGACAGGAGGAGAAGCTGCTGCCACCTCATGGAGTGAGAGATCAGGGAAAATCCTTCAGCTCTGACGGGCAGATTGCAAAGCCTCTTTCTAAAAATGGCTGTTAATAGGTTTTTCTCCACACCACCTATCTTTACTCTGGCTTTATCAGGTGGCAACTGCATTGCTATTCAGTGTCCTGGGACCCAAATTGATTTCACCAGTCAAAACAAGTAATTGTGGGCTAGAAGAGACCAAAATAAAAGAGATAAGGAGGGAGAGTATGACATGAGGACTGAGCTTGCTGTCAGATGGTTTGTGGACTGTCTTCAAGATCATGTTACTGCAGAGAAAAAATAGAAAGCTAAACCGAAGCTGGGAGTCAGGAGCATGGCCATTCATCAGAAACGGACGCACAGGAGTGACAGCAGGAGCTGAGTAGCAGATGCATGGGTTTGTGACATGCAGCAGTGTCCAGTGTTAAAGCACAACCTTTCTATGAGAGTTTCAAAGGCCCTCTGCTTGTCGACTGAGGCTGACTCAGGTACTTTTTCAGGGTGACAAGCAAAGTGCTGCCTTTCAAAGGCAGTGGGTCTAAGAGACGAACACCACCCAAACTTCACTGGGAGTTGTGGAGGTTCACTCTGGGCCCGAGTCAACCTCTACACCTCACGTCCTGGGCAGGACATTCAGTCTCTCTGGGCTGCTGAAACCTTATCTGTAAAAGGGTGGTAACATGTAGGATATTATCTGTCCAAAGGCAAAAGGCTGGACAAAACGATTCCATAATGGTCTCTTGGGGCATGCTCATTCTGAGTTCTAACAGAGTGGAGATGCTCATTTAAAATGTGTACATGCAAGTATTTATTAAATAAATACCCATGGCAGAGTATATGGAGATTGTACAACTATCTTAAGCTCCTTGCTGGGTGAAGTAGGCCCAACCATGCCCTATTTACCTGAATTTATAGCAACATTTTAATTTTTATGCTAAACTACCATAGTAGACATTCTCTTGTCTTGCTACCATGAAATTAGGAATGCCATAATGATGACAGATAGATAGACAGATGATAGATAGATAGATAGATAGATAGATAGACAGATACAGACAGGTGGAGGGTGGGGAGAGAGAGAGAGAGAGAGAGAGAGAGAGAGAGAGAGACCCAGCTAAATTTGGATATGTTTTTCAGCACTACTTTTAAAAACCTTGCTTAGAATGTGCCAAAACCCTGAGATTCCTGCAGTGTGTGATCAGTAGCCACTCCCTCCAACACCAGCCTCAACTTCCAAAAATACCAGCTCTTCAAGTGACACTTGAGTTTTCTGCTGCTAGCAACATTTTTATTTAAGTACCTTTCAGACGAAAGTCTAAATTATCCTTATAGTCTATCAAGTATGGAGAAATTACCACTGAAGTCTCCAGCTAACCTGCTTCTTCCCTGAACCACTCCTCTCTTTTCAAGTCACTGCCTAAATCAGATGTGTTCACGCCCATGGGAATGACTTTGGACCCCTCAGTCTCCCTGTCTCCTTCCAGACTGAATGCTGTAAGAAGGCAAGGACCAGGTCTAAACCCTACCATGTCTGTGACTTCTATGGCCCTCCCAGGGCTTCACACTGTGTTCGGAAAGGAGCAAAACCTTTAGAGATGTGGACTAGCTGAGAATTAATTGAGCACTTACAATGTGAATTACATACATTAATCATTGTAGCACCGTGTGAAGTAGGTATATTTTAGTATTAGTCCCATTCACAGATGAGGAAACTGAGGCCTAGAGAAATGAAGTGGACTTCCAAAGATCCCAAGTCTAGTGAATGGAAGAGCTGGAATTGGAACTTGGGGCTTTCTGACTCCAAATCCCTAGATCATAGCCAGTGTGCTCTGCTGCCTAACACCTGGGCATGGGCTGTGCCCCAGGGGGGTAGAGGGAGTCACACATTCGGTTCCAGCTGAATACTTTCCTTCATCTCCAAAATCCCTTAACCTGTTGCTAGTTGTAGTAAGTCTAAATCTAATGTTTTTAAAGTAGCCTCAAGGATGAGAATAAATGATCTCATCATAGAAGTGCTTTTCTTTAGGTCAAGTACACCTGGCTGGTACAGCATCAGAGCAGAAAACTCTCGTAAAGAAATGAATTCCTGAAACATATATGACCAAGATAAAAGCTGCATCTTGGCTTTTAAAACTCTCAAAGCTCCATGGAGAGATCTAACTAGAACTGAGATTTATATAAAATAGAAGACATAGCAGACGGGGTGGTGCACCAGCAGTCTTCACCACAGTGGTTTCTGGTCAGTCCAGGAGGGAATATGAAAGGGATTCATGTAACTAATTTTTATTGAGCGTTTGCTCTAAAGAAGGCATTGTGCCGGCCATGCAGGGCCTAAGACTGGGTCCTGGCTTGTAGAAAGCATTGAGATGGAGACACATATCCACACTGTGGATGTGCACCGAGGCCAAATGTGGAAAAGAGCACGTCTACACGAGCTAAACGCCAAAGGAATGTTGAGGCTGAACAAGTCACTTCCATGTGGCATTATCCAGGAAGGCAGTGTGGCAGTGCTGTCCCTGGAGAGCTGAGCCCTCAAGCATGTCGAAAATTTTCATAAGGGAGCCTAATGTGAATGGTGCCCCCTAGAGTTGTGCAACACAAAAACAAGGAAAAGAACAAAATCAAAGAGCATGTCACAGTACGGGAGCGATATCATTAACTCTCTGTAGAATGAGAGGTTTTACACTATTATTTAGTTCTCTGAAAATGTGGCCCCGACAAGGCACAGGTCTATTGCTCAGTTTCTGTACATTCCAGCACAGAGGACGGCTGTTCTCAGAGGAAAAGCCATTGTCTTTCATGGTTTGATCTAGACAGCTTCTCCTCCACCACCTTCATCTGCCAAGCCTGCCTCTCCCATCCATGTCAGCACCCACAGCCCTGCGGAGGGGGTGCTTCTGCGCCCCGTTCCCATGGCACTCGTGCTGCGCCCCTCTCCGTGGGCCGGCCCGCTGAACTGAAACGCCTGCTTCCTAACGGGCCCCCACCTCCACTCCTCTTACATGCAAGCTCCTTGAAGGCAAAAGATGTGTTATTTTCACCCTCTGGTTTCCAGTGCCTAAAATGCGCAAATGTCTTCTGAATAAACTTGATAAACAGATGAGTCCTGGAAGAATTACACATATTTAAAGGGTGAAAAGAAGGCAGCCTGTGATCTTTGAAGTTTTCTCCAGCTCCCAGCTTCTGATTCTAACAGAGCCAGCTGGCGTGATAACAGCCCCTCAGAGGGCCACAGCCGGGAATGCCCCTCTTGGTGCCTAGCAAGGCCCCAGAACATCAGACTCCTTGCACTAGTACCAAGTCAGAGGGCACTTGCATGCAAGGAGTGATGACAACACATAGGGGGTTAGGGTGTGGGCCCTAAAACCAGATGGCCCGAGTTCAAGACCCAGCTCTGCGACTATGAGCTGCATGACTTTGGGCAAATAGCTAATTTCCTTATGCTTCAGATTTGTTCATCTGTAATATAACATTATACTTCAAAAGGTTATGGTGTTGTATGAAATTAGTTAAATGATACAAACTGTTTAGAACAATTCTTAGCACACTGTATGTCCTACAAAGTACTAGCTCTTATAATTATTCTTTGAATTGCCTCCATGAGGCATTCTGCTACTGAAGGAAGTCCAGTAAACCAGGAATCTGGGTTGGAACCCTCAGCACCTCACTCAGATAGCAGAGGAAGGGGAATGTCTACGGGGAGAGGAGACCCAGCTCCACCTTTGTCATGAGGGCACCTGGGCAGCCTTTGTCCTGTTGGGGAAGTCACCAGACAGCTCAGTAACTCAGAAGAGGTGCCACCTTGTGCAGGTGTTGGCTCCCTCTTTCTCTTTTGCGAAAGAACCAAGTAAAACAAAACAAAGGAACAGAGTCTGCCTTCTCCGGAGTTCCACACCATGCGGGAGTATGTTTCAAATATGCAATGGGCTTCATGTAGTCCTACTGTCAAGGAACAATACAGAACCCAGACAAAATGCTTCCAAAAAATAATATTCTCAAGTTGCTCATCATTCAACGCTATCCCCTATGGTCCCTCTAGCTTTCAGTGACACTTTAAAAAGCAAATGCAGCTTTGATTTTCTCTTATTCAAGTTCCTCAAAAGCTGATGATCTTTCCATCAAAAATCCCTCTCCTCAAATGACTAAGTACATTTTACTCTCTACTGTGTCCTTTTGGTTAGAGCCGTGTTTTAACCAGGCTGCTAGGCAACCATTTGGGTACAGAATGAATGCATGCTTTTAACCACTGACCTCAGCATGCCCAATCGTAGGACAGCCCTCAGATTTTCATCGCACCATCATAGAGCATCTTTTGTGTTCTGCCTCAGAGAGGCAGTCAGACTCCGCCCCACAGGATGGCCCAGTGTGCTTTCTCCACATCAAAGCGCAGGTTTGGAAGCTGACTACAGTCCATGCCTCTGCAAACGGAAGTGCCGCACATTGGTGACCGCTTTGCAATGGCCGTATGAGTCAGAAGGTCTTTCTCCCCCTCTCACTACGAGACCGACATTTGCAAAGAAGAGGGCAGACGATAAAAGAAAACTGTGGTAGAAATGACAAAAATGCAAAATAAAAGGAAGCCATAACCCCCAGAGCCTACAAAAGCTCAAGGAGACCCAGAGAAACTGCAAACAGGGAGCCAAGATGAACCTGAAGAAGTACCCACAGAGACTCCACAGCGAGCCCAGACTCAGACCGGCACAGATGCTGGTGGCCCGAGTCCTAGTCGGACAGCGTGCATTTCTGTGCGGGATCCGCCCTTCACGCTGCTGCTTATGTAACCTGGGTGTTGTTGTGGATTATTCTTTTCAGAACAGGCAGCAGGCTCCTATGTTAATGTCCCATTACATGAGTCTAAACATAGCACCTCTACAAGATCAATTATACACAGATACACCTTGAAATAAAATTATTTTAGAGGAATTTCCACACAATGAGAATGCCTCCCCTGTGTTACAGAAGGGTCAGATTCCAAAAGTTGGTCTGAATTTTATTTACTTGGCTCTAGAAAATTAATTTCCAACAGAAACTGTAACCTAAAATTGAAGAGATAAAGGAACATTAAAGAAAATTCTGTAAAGAGAAAATAGATCCTCCATAATTCCATTACCCTAACATAATCACATTCACATTCTTGCTTCCAAGTCTTTTCACAGTTATATCTGTTTACAGTGACACTCGTGGTTATAGATTTCTCTGAGTATTTAGCATTTTGAATTACGCATTCATAAACATCAGTCAGTGTTTCTGAAATCTTCATAATCATCATACAAATGCTAATCTAACACAAAATATACTTTCTTTAGAGATCAGTTCAACTATTCATAACAATGTGTTTATGAGAAAATACTCTCTGAGCATCAACTCCGGGTTCCAGAAGAGGCAAATCTTCCTCAGTGCTTCTGGCACCCCATCCTATGCTCCTCAATTTTCTGACCCCAGGGAGATAAAGCGCTTCCTGGTACGGTGTCTTCGTCCACTTGGGCTGCTGTAACAAAATACCATAGACTAAGTAGCTTAAACAGCAGGAAATTATGGAGGCTGGAAGTCCAAGATCAAGGTGCTGGCCGAGTCAGTTCCTGGTGAGGGCTATCTTCCTGGCTTGCAGGTGGCCATTTCCTCACTATATTCTCATGTGGCCAACAGGGAGAGAGAGTTGTCTCCTGTCCCTGATAAGGCACTAATGCCATCATGAGGGCTCCACCCTCATGACTGAATTACCTCCAAAAGGCCCCACCTCCAAATATGATCATATTGGGGTTGAGACTTCAGCATAAAAATGCGGGGGGGACACTCAGTCCATAAAATGGCTTCCTTGTCTTTAGTAGGGGTGCTTCAGGACAGGAGAATCAGAGGGGCTCAGAGCAGGGATGGGGCCTCCAAGGATTCAAAGTAGAGGGTAAGGGTTCTAGGAAGTTGGAGATGCTGACAGCAGCTGGGGTCTCCTACCTCTGGTCCACTCCCCACATATCCCCCCTTTGTGTTTTCCTGCAGGCCTCAAGAATGTCCTCTTCTATCTCTGGTTCCATGTCACGGCCCATGTTTCCTGAATAGGGCCTCTTTCCTCCCTGGGCTTGGCTTAATGCTAGTAAAACTGGAAATAACGAAGTGTGAACATCTCTGAGCTGTGCCCCTCTAACCTTCTCTACAGAGGGCAACTGGGCGCACAAAGGGCTGATGTAAGATTCAGCCACACACTGCGGCTAGAGGTGATCCGGGGCTTGCAACAGCACAGAGGGGAACACTGGGCCAGGAGAGGTTCTGGGGCAAAAGGGGAGGGATGAGAGGAAGGAGCCCCAGCAGATGTCTCTCTGAATGATTCACTCATCCAACAGCTATTTACAGAGCACCAACTGTGAGTCAGCCATTCTTCTTAGTATGTCAGCTACATCAATGAACAAAAAGACAAAAATCCCTGCCTAAAAGGAGCTTACAGTATAGTGGTGAAATACAAACAATAAATAAGAGACATAGTAAGTAAGGAAATTAAATAGTGTGTTAGGAAGTATCAAATACTGTGGGGGAAAAGCAGATCGTGTGAAGGGTGACCAAGAAAGTTGAAAGGTCTGTTTACAACTTCACACGTGGTGGGCAGAATAAGTCTCATTGAGAAAGTGAGAAGCCTGGAAGAAGGTGAGGGTGTTAACCACGTGGCTGTTTAGGGGATATGTGTTCTAGGACAAGGAACAGCCAGTGCAAAGGCTGTAGGTAGGAGTACGCTTAGGGTGTTTGAGGAACAGCCAGCAGGCCAGAGTGGTTTGGACAGCGAGTAAGGCTGACACAAGCCACAACAATGAGGTCAGAGAGGGTGAAATTATGCGGGGCATTGCAAGGACTCTGACTTTGCAGCGTTTTGAGCAGAAGAGTGACGTGATCAAACTTAGTTTTAAAAGGGTTGTGCTGGCTGTTGTGTGGAGAATAAACAAGAGGAGCACCGGTGGAGGCCAGGGCACCAGCTCAGAGGCTGCTGCGGTCATTCCACAGAGAAATGTTTGTAGCTTGGGTCCGAGTGGGACCCGTGATGAGCAGGGCTTGGATTCCAGTTCCAGTCTGAAAATAGCACAACAGGATTCTCTGGTGGATTAGATACGGGGTCTGAAGGAGAGAGAGTGGTTAAGTATGTGTGCAAGGTTTTAGCCTCTCGAGGTGTGGTTAACAGACCCAGAGCAGCGGTTGAAAGAACAGGACTGGAAGACGGGAGACCAGTAAAGAGGCTCCTGAATAATCTAGACATGAGGTGATGAAGGAGAGAACAAGGCTGGTGGTGGTGGGGATGTGGAGAAACTGGTGGGTTTTAAAGGTTGAGTAAAAGTGACAGTAGAAATAATTAAAGTTTCACATAAATATTTTGAGGCAGTTCAATATCCATTCTCTCCTTAATGTGTAGGAGTTTTAGCTGAATACACGGGTGCCCTGCTAAAGGTCACATTTCCCAGGTTTTCTTGCAGCTAAATGCTGTATATGACCCAGTCCGGGCCAGTCGGACATGAGTGGAAGTGATAGTCGTAATGTCTACTTTGTGACCTTCAAAGGCATGTCCCCTTCCACTTGCTTTTGTAAGGAATTAACAGCAGAGGCTTGAGCAACCACCTTGAATCATGAAATGTAAATGCACACCGAGGAGGGCACAGCAACAGATCCAGCCACATACCAACCTGTGACTGTCTACCCACACTTGTTTATAAGATAGAAATATGCCTCTGTCTTTTTGAGCCTCTGTCTTTTTGGTGCTCACGTTGTTACAATTGCCGAACTTTAAGCCTAACTAACACAGATTCTTTCAGCCGTTCCAAGCACAAAGCCCTAACACCAAATGTTATCAATTCCATGAAGCCAGGACAGTATTCAACAGGAAAAGATTTAATTCCAGCCTGCCTCTGCTTGTTTGTTCTTAAAATATCTGAACAGCATTTGAGCTTCAATGCCCTGAGTCACTGCACAGGAGGCTGAAACAGAGTAAACTGCTGGTTATGGAACTAACACTCACTTAGTAATCCATTGCTCCTCTTTCCATCCGATGCCCAGTTCAACGTCACATCAGAAAGACATCTTGGGAAGACATATGTTATCTGCCTTTGGGGCAGAAACCAGCATCACCCACAAGCTTCTAATCCTCTGCACAACGCAGCCATCACATCCTGATGGATCAATGAGCCAAGTACGTGATGACACAGTCCCCCACCCACCCCGAAAGGAGGCAAGATTAAGTTCTAAGCTGACACCGAACAAAAACATATACTTTAATCAAAGGTGAATCCTAGCTGTGTGAGAGTCTAATAAATCACCACTGAATATATGAAGGACTAAGCGGAAACCTGGGCAGCCTCAGAGGTGCAGCCAACCCTGTAGGTCTGGCCTTACAGGGTCAGGGATCTAAACGCATCAAGTCCACATAGGGAGTCCGTCACCTGTGGTGCTTTGCAGTTTCTGGGGCTCCACTGCATGAAATGCGCGGGTCCTTAATCACAGAGACTTGACTAAGCACCCTCTTCATTCATGTTTTCCATGACTTATCAAGACCAAGAGATTTAAAAACTACAAGTGAAGAGTCAGTGGCATGTTACAGCAAAAATCGTTGTGTGTGGGTCAAAGGGGAAGGCTGATGCACTCTGGGAAATCACACACCCCTTCAGTGAAAGGCTCTGAAGTCTGGGAAGATTTGGTTTAAGCAATTGCATTTCCTCCAAATGGGCTGTTTTTAATCATTTCTCTAGGCAATGAGAGCATTAGTGTGACTGTCAAGTAGTGAGTGGCATTATGGTTAATAAAGTTCAGAGGAAAGGGGTCATAAACTGAGATAATTAAAGAGAAAATATTTATTGAGCATCTCAAGTCAGACAAGACACTGTCTCTGTCCTTAACATGCTCAGGGTCTGGTATGAAGAACTAAACAGCCATTACAACAGGGTGCTCAGGGCCAGAAGGAAACAAATACAAGGTGGAAAGACAAACAGCAGGGGACTCACATCTAACGTGGGGAATGGGAAACAGGACAGCCCTGCCCGAAAGAGGCAATAGGTCAACTGGGGCCAGGAGCATTTTGAGGGCTCACTTCCTGCAGTAATAGAATGGAGATGAGACCAGCCTACGAAAATACCCCTATAAAATGGGGGTGATGACTGCCTGTTTAATGTAGGTAAAATATGGCTAATATCCTGTAATATGTAATCCAAGATTTACTCTGTTGCTACAATTCATATGAACAATAGATCATTACATAAATTTTAGAAGAAAGGCAGAACATTAGTAAAAAAAAGAAATGAAGTGGAAGTTGGTGTATTGGTGAATTTGCATCATTCAGAGAATCTGGACTCCTGGACTCCTGAGGGGAACCAGGAATCGTTTAGTTTCAGCTCTGTCATTAGGAATATGCCTAATCAGCCCAAGCAGATGTGAACGGGATTTGTCATCACTCTCCAGTGGACTTCAAGTCCGGAGGAGGGCTGCTCCTGCCCCTTCCTGCAACCAGGGACACTTGACCTTCTCAGCCTGTCTCTTCACCTGAAAGTAAGATGTTGGGTGGAAATGACACTTTTCAAAACCACTTTTTATTACAGCTCACAGTGGTGATCGGCACTTCACCTGCTGATCTGGAACAGTACTTATTTTTACTAACTTTAATACATTTACTAGTTTTTATTCTGTCCTAATCCATTAGGAAACAGAATGGATTTCCTAATCCATTTTATTTCTTTAAAAAAAATGCTGGTTAGATCCACTGAGTGAAGTGGATGTCCCACAGTTTGTGGCCTGTATTCTGAACAGTTCCAGGCAGGAGCAGTGTCTAAGGGCCCCTTCAGCCCCGATTCTGGGAATCGTCCTCCTGCTCGTCTAATATTTGGCACTTCACAGTTTTCATGATGACTCCACAGGGGCTATCACCCATGACCCTTACAGCAGCGGGATGACACAGGCTGAGGAGCTCCTGAGATTCATCACAGATCACATGGTGAGGGTATGGCAAAGCTGGGACCTGACTCTGCCATTGCACATCAGCCAGGCATGGCCTGTTCAGTGGCTCTTCCTCTTTCAGAGAACCCCACCTCCTGACGACCCTCTGCCCTCAAGCTTCAAATTAAATGTCTCTCCTGATCTGTGGAAAGTGGGATGCAGCCCTGACCGGTGTGGCTCAGTGATTGGGCATCATCCCATAAACCAAAAGGTCTTAGTTTGATCCTCAGTCAGGGCATATGCCTGGGTTGCAGGTTTGAACACAGCTGGGACACATATGAGGGGCAACTGATCGATGTCTCTCTTTCACATCAATGTTTCTTTCCCTTTTCCTCTCTCTCCCTTCCCTTCTCTCTAAAGTCAATGAGCATGTCTTCAGTGAGGATTAAAAAAAAAAGTGGGATGCAAATCTAGTGAACATATTCTGAGAATGTAGTGTTAATTTTCATGTCCAAACCCTGGCTAGATCCTTCAGGAACTACCCCTGCTGAACACAAATGCATGAAACTAGTCCTTGTCATGGAGGAGTTCATGGTCTTGCAAAAAAAAAAAAACCCACCCACAGATCCACCCATTAAACAGAGCACCCTTTCAAAGCTGCCCTTCTCCTGCTTTCTCAATGATAAACTCAGTTGTTCTGTTTAATTCAACGAGTCTCCCCAGATGGCTGGTGGTCAGCACCAAGGTTCAAGCCTTCCTTGGAGACTCAGTGCTGGAGGTCAGCAGCACAGCAAGAGGGTGGCACTCGGTGGGAGTGAAGGGCACTTGCAGCTGCTCCCAGGCAGTGCTGCTGCTCCAGTGCTTTCCCTCTCTCCCTGAGGGTGAATGGAGACACCAACAGGCTCTTCTGGCATCACCCAAGGTACCCTCCTCAGTCCAGACTGGCATCAACTGACTTCGGGGATATACAAAAATTTATTAACATCATGAAAAGGTAAGGTCCCCTAGATTTATAGGCAATGTCCCATTTATATTTAGAAGGAAAAAGGGATGGGGGCAAGAGTGCTTTTAGAGAGCCATAAGCCTAAGGCTAAAAAACAAAACAAAACAAAACAAAAAAAACCAGGCACTTCAGTCCTTTCTTTATTTTTTTTTTAACTCTTCACAAAACAGTAAGTGCTGATTGGTAATATGCTAGTACTTCTAAGGCAATTACTGTCAAAACAATTGGAGTCTGTAGTGGGAATTTATTGTTTTGCCTTCCAGCATCCATCCCCCCTTCCTCTGATGACAGCACACAGTCTTACGGTGGGGGAACCACATCCCCTTTATTCTAAATCAGTTGGTGTGGGTGGCCCAACTTTAAATTCTACTTTTAACTCTGCAGTGGGCCCTGACTGGCTTAAGTTAGGGTGCTTAGTTTGGGAATGGGAAAGGAATATAATCAGAGTCTATGAATCAGAAGGATTATTTTTCTGAGGCTTCAGAGAAAATGTGTTTTCCACAAGAGCTACTAGGAGAAAGTGTCTGTCCCCAGGTGGTGTGGAATAGGAGATGCAGGACTATGGCAGCACTGAAGTGAAAAATGCCACTGGATAGGGCCCGAGGATGAAGCTGTAGAAGCAGAGCAGAGTGCCAAAGAAAACCTTTATCCTTGGGAATGCCAGCTAGACTGCTGGATCAAGCCTTGCCTGCAACCCCACTCTAAATATTTTTAGTTAAAAGGCACATTTTGTTTGCTTAAACTAATTTATTTTCTAATACTTGCTACCAAAGTAATTCAAATTCATAAAACACCTTAAATATTCCCAACTAGGAATATACAAAGGATGTAGGGTCATTTGTGGGGAAGGCAGGGGGATAGTATGATAGGTAGAGTTTAAAAGACTTTTTCTTATCTTCTATTAATTCTGCAGGAAACAATCACAATACTTAGCATCTACATAACTGCTCCTATCTCTGAAAAACACCTTTTCAACACACATTTCCTCACTTGAATTTCACAATCCTGAGGCAAAGAAGTTATTAAAATTTTTATTTTGCAGTAATTACTTACTTATCAAGGGCTTTATCTAATTTAAAAAATATCAAATTCAGCAATTCATTTGATTGTCACAATTACCAAAGGAGGTAAAAATGGTGGGTCTGTCATAATACTCCATTTAGGCAGGAGAAAACTGAACCTCAGACAAATTTAATTTGAGAAGGTATAGGGTGACAGGCATCAAAACCCAGGTCTCTTGCTTCTTGGGTTTTAATACTGTTCTGTTTTTCTCAGCTCAATCCTTGGAACCAGTGATACTAAACTCTATTCCCAGAAACAAATGTGTGTGCCTTTAAGCACCACATTAGCAGCGGGCTGAACTTGACCAAAGCCCCAGAGATCCAAATCTGGATTCCAGTTGCAAGGCTGCCAGAACTAACTAGTTGGTGACCTTGGGCAAGTTCTCTTTGCCTTATTTTCTCATCTGTAAAAGGAGAGGTTTGAATTAGGATCTCTGATGCCCCTTCAAAGTCTAAAGATCCTATAGTTCTAGACTTTCCTGTCCCTGCTTTCACATTAATCTTTTCCTCATAATAATAATAACTTCAGCTGGCATTTGTTCTCATTGGGTGCCAGGTACACTGCAAAGAACATTTTCTCTTTAAATCCCACAACAATCCTGAAACAGCTGTCTCTCTTACATAGATAAGGAAACCTGGAGTTACAGGGTAGAGGAACTGCCCAAGATCAACAGAATTAGTACGAATCAAGGGGAGATCTGACATCAGGTCAGACTGGTCGCGAGGACTTTAACCCAGCATATATTGTGCTCCTTTCTAAGCAGAAGAGGGGTATGGGCGGGCGCGGGGTGAGGTGAGGGGAGCCAAACCGAGTTAAATCAAGCCCCTGCAAGGCAAAAATGGAAAATCGCTGGAAGGGCGCCTGGGAAGATCCTGCCCAGGCCCAGGAGGCGGGGCGCCGCCCTCTGCCGCCACAGGAGACCAGCTTGTGCCATCCTACCTTCGAAGACCGTTACCTTGTTGAGATGCGGGTTCCTGGTGACATCGTATCCTCTCTTCTTCAGGGGCACTGGGCGCACCGGGCCGGGCTTGGAGTGGCTGCATCTGGCAGGTGCGGAGGGCGCCCAACGTGGGACGGTGCTGCAGGCCCGGCCGGGCAGGAGAGCCAGCCTCGGGCCCGTGCCCAGTGCGGCGCCCATGGTCCTTGAGCAGACTTGGCACCGGGGAGAAACCAAGGTCAGGGGCGCCTTCCGGCCAGGCAGGCCCTACGCGCGCTGCAGCGTTCCGTGCCTGAACCCCGGACCCGTCCTCGGGAAAAGGGCCGGAGGGTCTCGCGGGGTTCCAGGCGCCAGCCCCGCCCCTCCTCTGCCGGCACCTGCGCGGCTCTCAGGGCTTGCGGTGCGCTGGCCTCACAGAGCTCCGGGCAAAGCGAAAGACAGCCCAGGAAGCAGATTCGGTGCAGGTGACAGCCGCGTCACCCCCCGCCTTCATCCCCGGGAGAAGCGACTGCGCGGCGTGGAATCCCTGAACATCCAACCCAGCTCGATGGTTTGCCTCGATCCCCTCCTTCTCCAGACCACCTGCCCGGCCCCCCAAGCTGATGAATTCGCTGCCCCGCTGCGGGCAGGCGGGGCAAGGCGCTGCGGGCCGTTCTTTGCCTCCTGCCAATGGCTGAACCGCGCCCGCGGCTGCGACAGCGTAAGACCGGTGCATTCTAGAAAGTGAGGTCCCCGAAATTTTTGTTCGCAGTGCGGGGCTTTCCCTGGGAACGCGCGTGGGGCTCCTCATAACCGTGTGCGCATACATCCCCAAAGATAAAATGAAGCTCAGAACACCGGCCCCCTCAACCTCTCCATCTTAAGCTGAACGCCTGGGGGATCAACATACCCTTCTGACACTGCCATTATTGGGGGAAGGCCCTGGAGGGGGATTCAGAATAGAAATCCTCGGACACCCAGAGCTCAGTGTTGCACTGTGCTATCCAGTACAATGGCCATTAGCCACACATGGCTCTAAAAATTTAAATGGAATAAAATTAGAAATCCAGTTCCTCAGTCACACTAGCCACGTTTCACATGCCCAAGAGCCACTTGCACATGGTGGCTGTGGGATTGGACAGCACAGATGTGGAACGACCTATCTTTGCCGAAAGTGCTATTGGACAGCGCTGATTGATGCAGGGCCCATAGCTGCTTAGAGGCTCCTAGGGACCCCGTGGAGCTTGCCATAGGTTGTTGAGGCCAGACAGGGACCTTGTGTCCATCTAGTCCCGAATTTAATTTTACACCTTGTGCACACAATAGCCAGACAATTCATTTTAAAGCAAACAATTCATTATATGGAATAAATTTCACTATATTTTTGTGCCAACAGGTTATCCCATACCATGGCTCCTGCCAGCTTTTGAAGTTCATTTCACTCCACTCTTCCCCTCACTGAGTTTTAGCCACACTTGCTCCTTCCTGTGTTTCCACCCACTGAGGTCCCTCCCCCCTCAGGGCCTTTGCACTTGCTGTTGCCTCTACTCTGAATGCTCATTGTATCAGATCGCTACTTAGTTGTCAACTCAAAGGCCTTTCTTCTACTTCATCCAGTGTTGGCCTCCATTAGGGACTATATAGTGAAGGGTTTTTTTCCCCTTCAAAGAACTTAGCACATCCAGTATTAACTCATTTTTCTAATTGTTTATTGTCTGTTTCTCCCTAGAATGTGAGCTTTGTGAGGAGAGACTGCCTGTAAACCCCTGTACCCTCATTGCCTAACTCAGTGTTTGGTACATAGTCACACAATAATATTTGTTGGGTGAATTAAGGGAAGTGACAGCCACTTTCACAGGGGTTGTAAATCCTCAAACTGAGTACCAGACAGATGGCATCATTCCCTACTGACTCCCCTTCGAACTGCCCCCCTCCCCTCCACCCATGCAAGCGGCCTTCAGAGTGTGCTCTCTGGTCCTGGTCTAAATACAAAGCAGATGCCACAGTGCTCAGGGCTGAGCCTGCCTCCCACCAGGATCCCCTCCCCTCCCTCAGGAAGAATTGTCTCCTCCTTCAGTCTCTCCCCTTTCCAGTCCAATCTTCAAGTTGCAGCTCTAATGATCTATATAAAACAGTGCTTTCCAAAACAGAATCAAAATGACCTAGCGAGTACAGATTTCTAGTCCTGTCCATGGAGATTCTAACTAGTAGGGTTTAAACACCTAAGTGAGGTTTACTCTTGGACTGCATGTTTACATAAGCCCTTAAATGATCTTTTTTCTTAAACCAGTTTGAGTCAGATTTTTGGTTGCTTGCAATCAAGGGTATTAACTGATACTTTTCTCTCAACACTGTTTTTACATTTGCACATTTTTCTACCAGTTGACAAACATCCTGAGCAGAGAGATTGTGTGTGTGTGTGTGTGTTCCAGCTTTGGTACCTGGCACAGAGCAAATCGTCAAGAATATTTGTTGAATGAGTCTGCCTTGGCTCAATACAATGACCTCTCTCTCACCTGGAGGACATTTAATAGGTAACCTAAGTCATTTAAAATTCAGCTAGAGACCAGGATGTAAGCAACAAAATTTCCCAAACAAACCAATATAATTTTTATACCATCTCTTCACTAAAGCACATACAGTTTACGTATGAGTCTCTTGCATGACCCCACCTGTTGCCTGTATCCTCACCTTTGGCCACAGTAAAGGAAAGGTACTAAAGGCAGTTCAGGTGCAGCTGCAGAAGGCAGGAGCAAGAGGCGGTGATTGGTGCTTGCTCTGCTCTACAGAGCTGTCCAGGGACCCAGGTTCTTTCTCTAGGCTGTTGTCCTCCCCTTCACGGAAGCACTAATAGCACATCGGCATCCCAGCCACTGAGAAAAGGGAAAGAGGAAGGAGAGGGCAAGCAGCTTGCCTTTAGGGAAGTGATGTGGAAGTGGCACACGTTGTTACTTCTACTCACATCGGCTGGTGAAAACTAGTTCACATGGCCACATCAAGCTACAAGGGATCCTGGACACTATTGTCTCTAGAAGAAAGGGCATGTGTGTTTTACTAAAGCTCAGAGGGGGAGCCTGCTACTAAAAGGAAGAAGAGAATGGTTCCTGGGACTATTGTAACTGTAAGTCTAGGGAGAATGTTCATTTTATATTAAAGTGCTTGGCATGGAGTGGGGGCTCAGAAACTCTTAGCTATTATTATTGGCACGTGTGGTTTTTCTCTGGTTTCAGCGCAACGTCTTTACTTTTAGAGCAGAACATAGGATTACAGAGGCCAGGTTCAGAGCCATGAAAGTGTTCCAGAACTTTTTCCAACTCCAGACAACTTTAATTTGCTTAGCTAGTCAGCCCTGTGGTCTGGTCCAGCACTAGGTACAACTAATGAGTCTCCGTAATTCTCTTGGCCCCTCTTCCTTTACGTCCCACTTCCTGACTCTCCCACAGTTGTAAAACTGCTTCTTGGGGTGGCAGGAAAGGAATCCCATTGCCTTCCCCTTTGGCCGGAGCTTCCAGATTCCCGGTCCAATGGGTACCTTTGCTTTTCAATTCTGATTACAGAGATTTGCATATCTATCTGTTGCCCTGCTAGATGGGGCTCCTTGAGGACTAAACCTACCATTGACAAGTCGATGCATCTCCAGTACCCGGGGCAGTGCCTGGGGACCAAGAATGCACTAGTTTTGTCGAATTAAATAAAATGGATATGAATCAAATTTGAGGATAACCTTCCAAGGGCGGACTTAAATTGAAACCAAATTCGGTACATTGTTAAAAGGGTATCAAAGAAGCTTCAGGTTAGAATGTTAGCTGTCAGCCATCTTCAGATAAGACTATTTGTTTTCTGTAAGCATATTTTAATGTCCGTACATACGGGTTAAGAAAATGGAGATGCGTTAAAAATTCATCATTTTTTTGCTAATCCTATTGCTTCGTAAATGTATAATGCTATATACAACATTTATATTCATGATTGCCCTAAAATAACTCTTTAATTCACATTGCTGCTAGTAATATTTGGAGATCCTTACCTCTGTTGTTTGTCCACACCAAAGGCGAGTGGTAAGGAACATTTATTTCCTCCTTGTCCACCTGCTCACACTCTGAACCCTGCACTCTGGCTGTTGCTCACGGTGTTCCCTCTGCTCCCAGCACCTGCCTATCGAAGCCTTGGCTTCCTTCCCAACTCTGCATCTTCCATCAAGTCTTTCCCGATTCCCCTGCCTGCCCTCCCTCCTACATGCTCCCAAACTCTGTGATTTGTACCTCCTCTATTGTACTTTCACAGCCCGTCTCTCTGTGCCGTGATTCATTTACGTGCCTGTTTCCCCGGAGCCGCAAAGGGGCTCTCAGAGGTTAAAACAACAGCTTTGGACTCAGATAGTCATGACTTCACCAGTGATGAGCTTGTGTGCCCCTGGACATTTTATGTGACCTCTTGAAGCCCTATTATCTTCATGGATAAAACTGGGATTCCCATTTACTTCCCACCTGGGTTCTTGGTGGATTAATGTGTTTATTTGTTTTTTAAAAGTTCATTATAATGCACTTACCACATGCCAGGTGTTATTCTAGGGTGTTATAAATATTAACTCATTTAATCTCATAACATTTTTGTGAAATATTGAGCTGGCTGTTAGGCTATTTCTCTCAGCTCCAGATACACTTTGCTAGACTCTGGCGTGTGGCTGGAGCTTGGACTCTGCACACCAGTTCTTTGGCAACTGGTTTCCAGTTAATTTCTGCTAATAGGGGGCGCTAGAGGAAGATTGAAGGTTGGAGAGGGGAGATACCTTTCCGTTTGCTTGATATTATTTCCTTTCCACATTCCCCTGAACCCAGCCACAGCCCTTCACCCGCCACCAGCCACTGGTCCCAGCTTTCCCCACATTCCAGAACGAGCCTCACCAGGCCCCACAAACTTAGCAGCGGCTGCTTCTGATGGTCCCAGCCTCTTCTTCCCTTCGTTCTTCCAGCCTCAGCGGTGGGCGCTGCTTCCTGCAGTTCCTATCTGTGGTTGCCTCAGCACTCCCTTCTCACTCAGCCCCCTAGCAAAACCAGTTCTTTCTATTAAATTCTTTTTGTTGAAATATACCTAATGTGGTCTGGTTTTCTTAATTGGACCCTACCTGATATAGGTTGGTACTATTATTATCCCTATTTTAGAAATGAAGAAACAAAACCTGGAGAAGTCAAAAAACTTATCTGAAGTGGGCTGGGATTGAAACCCAGGCTCTGGAGATCATGTAGTCACCAGGACACTGAGGGCTTACATCTGGGAAGTGCTTCACCAGGCCCCGTGCAGGGTGAGCTCCAAATACACAGAGGTTATCTGATCTTCAATCATCATCCGCATTGCCACTCTTCAGCCTTGCATCCCACATGGCACCTAGCACAGGGGTGCATGCAATAAATGCCTCTGAGCCGAATTTGATTCACCTGAATTGGGAAGGACAAAGTGGCCCAGATGGACCTGAGTAAGAAAAGGATGTGGAGGCGTCACTGGAGCTACAAAGCGTCTGCATTGGATCCCTTTGACCCCCTTCCTTTGGAGCTCTTTCTGAGGTAACAGATTTTCCTTCTCTTCTTGTCCCTAGTCCCACTTCCCTGCCGCCCTCCCCCACCCCATTAGGTGGGAATAAACAGCTCTCTGGCCTTCTGAAAATGCCACAAAGAGAAATGAAGCAGTAATTTTGTTGCATAGCAGAAGAAATCATGTTTCTTATTTTACTATTGCATGGCATTCTACTCCTCTGTTCTTCTGTTGCATTGCCATATTTTTTATACCCAATTTAAAGAAGAAAAGCATATCTTTGAAGTAACCACATTTCTAATAGACTCAGTTATCCCTGCATAGTCTTGTCACAAAAACGCTTTGAAATCTTTGTTTATAAACTCACTCAGTCCTCTGCTCAAGTAGTTGTTTTACCAAACATAATTGCTTCCAGAAAGAAGAATACAACGTATTGCATTACTTTCATCAGACTCCCTGCCTGATTCTCATTTAGATCTGCACTAACCCTCAACAGGCCGGCTTCTTGGCCTGGCCTATGAGCCAGCCTTTATTTTCGTAGCTGGCTTAGGCACCAATAATTTATAATCCATTTCATACATGCCCCCACTTCCACCCTGCAACAGGAATTCCAAGAAGACAATGGCCTTG